>JAYECN010465890.1:0-18368 GCA_035222435.1 Microcambeva ribeirae | reverse complement strand
TCCACATCCCCCTTGTACTGGGGAGCCCAGAACTGGACACAGCACTCCAGGTGTGGCCTCACCAGGGCTGAGTAGAGTAGGGTGACATGAAGCTACTAATGAGCACCTGGCCATGAGATGCTGTAGGAATCAATACCTTCAGAAAAAAAAAAAAAAAAAAAAGGAAGGAACGGAGCTGAAAAAGTCTCCTATTAATGCCTATTTTGAGGAATCATTTAAGGAAACATCAATTCTTTTCTCAGCCCTTGATATGCATTTGTGCATTTCTCAAGTCCTTTAGAGGGAGGATTGAATTTTGTGTACTCAAGACTATGACTTATTGAAAATGTCCTGATTTTCCTTTTTTTTTCCTTAATATTTGCACTATTAAATATTTAACTACCAAAGAAAAGCAGTGCGTGAGATCAGAAACATCCTGTGGCACTACAAAACCCATGAGTTGAGCCATTCTGAAAAGGATAAAAATGGGCTGTGTGAGGAGAATTTGTTTAAAAAAGAAAAAGAAAAAAGAAAAAGAAATGACAGGTTTGGAACAGCGGCTGAGAAAGCTTTGAACGCAGCCAGGCTGACAGAGGCTATTGTAGGGTCGTTGTACGCCTTTGTAGAAGCAATTATTATCATCTCCCTAAAGCACCAACACGACCGAGCGGGAAAAAAAGGCAAAGAAAAGGGGAAAAGGCTGGCTGGGAAGCAGACATGCTTTCTCAGGCCCAAAGCTTGATGCTGAGGGCTTCAGCAAAGTGAAAACAACCTGGATCTTGAAATGTGAGCCATTTTGGGAGAGAATCAAATGGTTGGAAGGGGCTGAATGATTTCAGTATTCCTGTGATGCACCTTAAAAATGCAAGGGTACCTTTTTTTCAATCCCCTTAGGATTCAGCAAATTTGTTAATCAAATCTTGTTTAAAATGTAGGCTCTGGAATGGCTTAAAATATTGATGTCAGACTTAGCTAGAGTTGGTACAGCTATGGCACAACCTACGCAGGAAGATGGCTAAATTTACCTATTAAGCCAATTAAGACTGTTCAGACTAACTAGAGAGGAGGAGGCCTGAACACTTTCCTTGATCCTAAGTGATAGTCTTTTATCTGGGAAAGAAATGTGTTAGTAAGTATATGACACTAAAAGGTCTTGAAGGAGTTTTGGGGGGAGAATGGTGACTCATCCATGATGGGAGAGCCTGGCTCCCTCCGGGAAGGGAAAAAGTGGAAAAGGGGGAAATCCCCTGTTGCGTGGGATGTGACTGGTTTTATGGATGTTGCATCAAGTGAATAAGATAAAAAAATTAATTAATTCATTAAAAACACACACACATTTTGGCATGAAATTTCTAAGTTCTGCAGAACTTCCAGTATGCCGAAAGACTCCCTGGCTTTCCAACACAACGGCATTTATTTGCTCTTACAAAAAGAGTTTAGGGATTTCACCCGTGACTACAAGTGAGGATTTTGATAAATGGATTCAGAGATAAACTGAAGCATGCTTAAAAAGCAGAATTTACGCCCACAGATCCACAAGAAATGACACACTGTAGTAAGACAGAGATGGCTAAAACTGGAAGCTAAGCACATAGATAAATGTCTTCAGTGGGAAATTTTGGCTTTGCCTCATTCTGAGAAAAGAAATGTCCTGCTTTTAATATTCCTGGGAGTGGATTAACACATTTCTGTTTTCCTGAAAACTTTTAGCTGCCTTAGAACTGCATTCTTGCCGTTTTCCAAAACAAATTTCTCTTCCGCTTTGCCTTTGTCCTCCCAGACTCATGAAATTTGTCTATATTTCTAGAGTGGAAATGTGAATGTAGTGAAATACATATCTGTGAGCAGTCATATGGCAGGGATGGTAGCTAAACTTATGGTTTAATGTTAACTTAAAGTAGCACAAACGCATGTATTTACTTTCCCTCCCATTCCCAGCCACCTTTTTTTCTGATGTTTCTGCCTTTGGTGGGCCCTGTGTTTTTTGAGAACAAACTAGGAAAAGGAACCTGCTGAAATGGATCCAGTTTGGGGTCTGACATATCTTGCTGGGATTGGCCCCAGCTGAACTCCCTGCGCGGCTTTATGAGCGGCTGTGTTGGCCTGTGCAAACATGAGAACAAACTGTGGGTAAAGAATGTGTCCTTCTCCACATGGAGCTCTTCCTTATCGGCCCATTCTAATCCTTCACCTAAAATAAATTATGAATAGAAACCATAATAAAAACCAAAAATTTACAGACAGCCTTTTCAATGGGCTCTGTGAAAGTCGAGTGAATAGAGTCTACCAATGCAAATATAGTTGATTTAGCCTTCCAAACTTATTCTAATTCACATGCCAGAATAAGGGTTTTATTTACGGGTAGTGTATTTAAATTGATCAGCCTGTCAGGCCAATAATTCCCTATTGTCACAGCGAACTGCTATTCCAGGTATTGTCCTTTAGCATAAATGCTGCTGGGCAGAGCAAATGCTTCAGAAGCCAAGTGAGCATCTGGGACAAACCCTGCTAATATACTTACAAATAGTTCCAACAAAACTGCTTAAGGAGCAACGTTATTTGTAAGTGAAAGTACTTGCCTTACCCTTGGCTAAAGTTTGGGGAAGAAAGTAGACATGATTAATTTGCTGATGCTGCCTACAGGCTGATAGTTTGATTAATGCTCTTATTGGGGTTGTTCTGGAAAACACAATGTTTCTTTGTGTTTCTTTCTACAGTGAAACACATAGAAGAAGAAAACTGTCTAATATTATATCTGTAAACATACATTATGTATAGTTCAGGAAGACTACCTGAGATTTATACGCACGTAAATTGGAGAAGGGTCTAGATTTCAGATTGCTCTTCAGGATTTTCTTTGTCTAACTGGTGGTAACACAGTTTTGGAAGTCAACCCAACATTTTTACACTAAGGTGCCGCAATCTAGGCTCTGTAACAGACGTTTCCCCATACAGTTTCCTTAGTACAACAGCACCAAAGACTTTCCTTGGCAGAAATGCAAATGTACATGTTTTCAAGTGTAAAATTTTAAAATTAAATACATGAGAAATGCCTGTATAATAAGTAAAGAAAATCACACAAGAGTCAGTGGGAAATGTTTTCCTCTCCTTCTCTTCCTGAAACTCGTCCTGACAACACCAGATCAGGATCCGTTGGACTGTGTGAATTTGATCGACACACAAATGTGAAGGAAGGGAAATTCAGACCAGATGTAAGTACCTATTTAACAACAGGCGAGGAACCCAAGCACTCACTCTCCTTTGCATACTACACAGAATTACGGAGCTGCTCCCAGATAAGTAATAACACAAGAGAAGCCTCCTTCGATCATCTTAAAGGGAGCCAGTAAAAAGAAAAAAAATTACCCTTGGATTCATATCCACCTGTCTGTTAAAAGCATTGCTGAAAGCCCAATTATTTTGATGTACACAGAAGAAAAAACACAGAGAAGAAAAAACAGGAACTTATGTAAATTGCCGTGAAAGAACTCCAAGTATTTCTAAAAACGTCTTAGGAATTTACAGTAAATAATACTTTCAAAGGAAATGGCAATCATTCTGCTTTGAAAGCTCCTGATCTCACCATCTTCACTTCAGATCGTATTAGTACAGCGCATCATTACAAGAATGTGTTCTTTGAAGCATGTGTACTCCATCTTCCCTCTATTCATCATAAATACCCTCTCTACGAAAGTACACTTTGCCACTGCGCACACATTTTTCTTTCGAAGATTTAATTCATTTCCTAAAGAAATGTCACACAGAGATCAATCTTGCTGGTACAAGTTTGCAAGGCCTGATTCATTTAAAAAATGATTTATTGACAGCCCTGCAATAGAAAATAATGGAACGTTATTATTAAGACCAACAATACACGTTTCCAGAAGTGTATACGGCGGAGATGTTCATGTTCTTTCATGAACGAATGACACATTACACGAGGAGCGAACCGCGCTTGCCATGGTTAATGGCAGGCGTCCATCTTCTCCTCCAGCTCCCTAACGCTGCTGTTACAGAAATCCTGACCTTTGCTGTTTGTGGTTTTGCTGAAAACAGCAGCTTGTAGAACAAAAGATAAGGGAACAAGTGTCCCATTACAGTAAATGTAATTTTGACTGGTACCCGAACCATGAATTCTTTAGCGAAAACATGAAAGTGCAGCCAAAACTGCGGGTATAACAGCAGACCACAACGGAGCTTTGTAGTTAATGGATTGATAGTTCATCTGAGGAGTTTTTATCTAAGCAGCATCACAGATATGGATTAGATACATTCTCTTTCTTTCCTTATGGTTCCTTTATTACTCACTGTTGAAGACGACAAGCTCTCCAGCCTAAAACCCCCTGTATTTCTTAATATTTTGTAGGGATAGATCCTTTTGCATTCTTCTAAATGAGATGCAGAAGTACAGATTTCCTGCACTAGACAATTCTCTGTAAATTCTATAAGCTTTAAAAATATCAGAAGCTAAGCTGATATCTTGGAATATTAAAAGTATTACTTGTTATCAATGCTCTCATTTTCCCCTGGCATCAATGACAACATACTTAAAAAGCTAAGTATCAGAGAAGACTGTCCCTTTTGACAGGAGCAATGGTGCTTGCATCTGCAGTTCGCTGAGAACTTACACAAGGGAAAAAGTTGTAGCTTAATGTCTTTATCTTTCAGCACGTAAATAAATGTGTAACGTTCACTCAATTAGAGGAAAAGTACTTAATCCAGCCAGGCAATTCAACCATTGTAAATGGAGGTGGGAAAACATATTTATAACGTGAGTAGTGCCATAGAGAAACTGTAAATTCATTTACATTATAATTGATTAAAGAGAGGAGGCTGATTCTTGTACTGTAATTATGCTCAATCATGGTCTGTCAATAAAATTTTCTAGCCTTTGTCATTTTGTATCAAGGAAATGGATTATATCACATATGTGCTGTAAATGGACTGTCATTTATGTAAAGCAATGGAGGAGAAAAGCTGCAAGACAGTGAAGATGATGTCCTTGGAGAGCGCAGCCTTAGGGGGACAGCAGATCACCTTGTTGGGGGATTTAGGGAAGAGTTACTGAGGGTTTAAGCTGTGCGCTTGTGATGAGCTCCATCTGGGAACTTCCAGCCTCGGGAGAAACAATGAGGATGGCAAAATTCAAATTTGGGACAACCAGGGTGGGATCTAGAGTTATTGCACAAAAATAGAAGAGTTGTCCCCAGAGCTGTGTTCTGCTCCCATTTATATCATGACTGGGGTGATCGAGTATGACCATCATCATGGTAACCCCTTTGGCGCCCACAAGCAGGGGTTACACCACCCCTATTTGAGTTTGATGGCTCTGGAGGCCCAAACGCTCCAGGACACGTGTTCGCACAGACATGCGCTCGCTCGGGGCAGAGAGTTGTCCCCTGCTAGCTGCAACCTACTTGAAGGCCACAAATCCGGTGTCCCCTTCGCAGCTGCTGCAGCTGCCAGCTCAGCACCACAAACGAACCTGCCGGGGCCCCAGCGGGCTAAAAGTTCTGCAAACGTATAAGACCAACAGCCCATGCATCAGAGAGGCCGCGCTCTGGTCTTGTTAAAAAAGCAAACCAAGCCCACACTCCTCCTTTGCATTTCCGAAGAAACAATTTGACACACGTCAGGAAAAGAAATTCTGCCTGCTGATTTATAAAGGGCAACAAGCGTGGAATACTTGACATGCTTCATAAAACACAAATGAAAATATGTAACGTTCTGAAAACATGCCACTGAATAGGGTGTGTCCATAAGACTCCAAAAGAAAAAAAAAAAAAAAAAAAGGAAAAAAAGAGAAAAGATTAAAACTTTCTCTCAGCAAGATAATTTAAATTCAGTGCAATAGATTCTAGGAATTAGCCCACAAATAAGATGATTTAACTGAGACCCTCCAAATTTTTGTAACAGAAAACCACAAAAACCTGATAAATTCTACTGCACTAAGTTGCACTGTCAAAACAATAAAGTGAAAATGTTCCCTCAATCTACAAGGCCTTTTCACTGTTTAACAGCATTTCAGAAGTAATCTAAAAGAAAAAAAAAAAATTCTCAGGCATCCTCATTTCACAAAAACAAGTCTATATATTTTAGCACTTCAGAGGAAACCCCTGAGAGCTGAACTCAAGCACTGCTGTACTTACGGCGAGCAGGCACAAGGTAGCAGCATAAAGCACCGGTCTAAGGGATTTCTTGCAGCTACTGCAGAGGGGCTACAGGTTGGATGTCATCAGTCACTGGGAGAGACGGCTCTGAGTGTGGAGGCAGCGTCACCAGCTGCAATTAAGTATTTGATGGGAAGCGAGTTCACTTGTAGGGAAGGCTGCATTAACCTTTGCAAGCCAGTGAGCAAAATCCCAATAAAAAGAAGGGATTTTTTTTTTTTTTTTTTTTTGATTTAGTGCAGCCAAGAGAGACGTGTTATATGAGCTTCTGTGCGTGATGGGAACAGGGAACAGCGAAAGCCTGGCAGGGTTGTGAAGGGGAATCTGGTGACTCAGTTATGGACCCCACCTGCTCCCAGACATGAAATGGCTGTTTCCTCACTTTAAATGCAACTGAATTTTTTTTTGGCAAACTATCTGTAATAATTTTTTTCTACAAAAGGCAATTCAGTTAACCAGGTTCCCAGGAGCTTGCATTTCACCTCGCTGCTTTTGTAGGAGCTCATTTGTTGCACGTCCTCAAATTTTGTGCCACCTCAAAATAAGAAATTCAATAGCTGCTGCGTTGAATTCAAAAGATCATTATTCTACTTGTTCAGAAAATAAAAATGACACCCGCTTTTCTCTCCCCTTGCTCTCACCATCAGTTTACTTTCAAGCAGTTTGGCATATTTTACTGAATTAAAGAAGCACGTATCTTTTGTTAGCTGGTGCTGCTTGTGCAAATGCCAGATGCTCCCAATTATGTCATTGTCCCTGTCATCAGAATAAATTTGTAAAAATGCAGCTGAATAAAGGCTCTTTACTATAGGAATTAGCCTCCCTGAAGCTATCTCCATCTCTGCCTGTCGCTAAAGCCAACCTCGATCACTCCCCACAGCCTGCTCCTGGCTATGGTTGATGATTACTCTGTTTCTTCCACTCTACGCTACCTTTGGGATGGTTCTCTTGGACCTCTTGCTCTCCCATGGCTCTGCCTCCTCCGTGTTTTACTGCGCTCTGTTTTCTGCATGGCCCGTTCACGTTCTTCAGCCACATACGAGAGGTCCTCTGTGCTCTCCCATCCTCTGCCCTCCACAAAGATGACGTGGTCTGCCTTCCGGTACGCACAGGGGAGACACCATCAGTTATTCCACTCTGGATTGATGGCTGCCCTCCAAATTTATTTTTTTTCCCCATGTCTCCTCACGCATGTCAACCTGTCAGCTTAACATCTCCATAGGCAGGACAGATCTCTGTCTTTCCTCCCTAACCTCAGACCCCTTCTTTAGTGATGGTGTGGGTACCAGTCCTTTTCCAGTCTCCTTGAAACAGGTCTGCTGTCTTTGCTGGTACATGCTTAATCTTCAGTTCTGCCTCAATTCTCTGAAAAGCCTCAACAAAACACAGCTGAAAATTCAACATTTCCAACCACACTGACTTCTCCTCACACTCACACTGACCATGTCACTCTGGGCTGCCTGTACCTTCTCTCAGCCTCCCTTGCATCAAACACAAGCTGCGAGTCTCCGCTTCAGGGCCTGTTATGGTTTATCTCTACTTTGCTTCTAACCACACCTCTACTAAGTCATCACTGGCTTTTCTCTGCTAAGGATTACAGCTATGAGAGCTCAGCCATCAAACTTGCAGACTGGCATCTTCAGTTTTCCTCCTTGTACCCACTGGGAACTCCCCGTAAAGACCATGATGCCCACCCAAAACCAGACAAGTGCATGGCAGTGAGTAGGCACTGATGGACTAACTATAAGACTGTACCTACTGCTGCCCACTACTGCCTCATTTTCACTTAGTTCTGCCATTGTTCCATCTCTATATACCCGGGTTGTAGATTTTACCAGAAACCATCTTTTTTTCTGCTTACACAACATGGGCATAGCAAATATTTGCTTCACATACTATATCAAGAAAAAAAAAAATCAAAAGAAAACTATATCTTAAAATAGAGAGGTAAAAAACCTCTTCCAGATAGTTAAAATATATTTTGTAAGGGTAAGAAAATGAGTGAAGCAAACTGGCAGAGTGACAGAAAGAAAACCCACCACTTGGGATGTTGATGATGAGGTTAAGGGGAAAAATCTAAAATTCATGGTATTATTTACTTCACTACAAATCTCAAACAAATCTAGGGGTACCAGTGAAATTATTCCATATTTATCTAACTGAGAGACTGTGCAGGATATAATGCACAGTCCACAGTCTTGCCCTATCTGTCCTTCGAAAAGCTTCCAGGCTACTTCTACCATCAAAATGACAAATGACAAATTACTACTATTGGTCAGTAGTTATATATAACAATAATAAAAAAGTGATGCTCTAAGCCATGGTACTAACAAATTTAGTCACAAAATACTCGGGAACAAGTCTCTGAGAACTCTGCTCCTCTTGGCTGGCTTATGGGTTCAACAGGTCTGCGAGGGCGTTTGGCAAGCAGTTTGTATTGCTGCCACTACTTCGTGGTGCAATGTAGAAAATCCATTCTGCACACAGAAAATGCCTCTCTGTGGGTCTGCTCGCTTTGCACGAGGGCAGCTCTGCTTGGAAGCCACAGGAGCTCAGGGACGTGGGAGCCCTTTTTCCCCCTGCGATGACTCCGCGGCACCAGCACCTTGGTGTTTAACAAGGTGCAAGGACAGCATGTGTGGCAGAGCTACTAGGTCTTCGCCATCACACGAGACCCCTTTTGCTGCTTAGATGCAACAATAAAGAAATTCCTTAGATGCATCAATAAAAAATACTGCAAGGAATTCCTATCTGGATATGCAGAAACCTCCGAGGTTGAGTAAGAATGCTTTAACACAAAGCAATACACCAGGGAACTGTATCTGCGCTGGAAAGAAAGTAGTAAAACCCACTTAGCCATGGATTGATACATAATGAACAATTGGCAATAATTATTTCAATACAATGCTCCTGACCTGCTTCAGTGCTTCCTTTTTCTCTGATCACCCTTTTTAGAAAGTTCTGCAGTTGATTTCTTAACCATACTGGCATTTAGTAGATTGTATTTTCCATTAATTCTGTATATAATAATAAGCATCACTTCCCTGAAACAGAATTGTAAATGATGGGCCTTTTTTTTTTTTTTTTTAAACACTGAGAATGCAAACTTTGTGACTTTGGGCTCAGCAGAGCCCAACACATCTTGTGGACCTTTATTCTGATAAGACTTTGCTACAGAATGAGAGAATGCAGTGAAGTGTGGCAGGTGTAATTAAAATTGTGTTATGCTGCTGATCCAAAGGCAGATAAATCCTATAAGCATTAAATTGCATCAGTTTGTTTTAAAAAAAATTGCCTGTTCATTTCCTTGTAAAAACTACATCAATTTAAGGACGGTGAAACTATAAATCTGAAATGAATTACAGTAGTTCATAAGTTCCTCAGAATAAACAGGGGTCTCTACGTTTCCCTACCAAGAGACTTAATGCTTTATGCGGAGTGCAGTGAACCAGATTAATAACAATTACAAGCAGAAGGGATCTACATGCACAGATTGCTGACTGGTGGCATATTAATCCATTTTCTTCCATCCAGAGTATAAACTTCTTAATGGAAAAATACAGAGATTTTCTACGAAGGAAGGTTAGAGGTTCAAATCAAAATGTTATGTATGTCATTTTTTCATTTGCCATTCATTGAAATAAATTAGATTAGGTGAAAGTAAGCCTTGCATCAAATGCCAGGATGCGGGCAGGCATTCTGTTTATTCTGATTTTAAAGAAAATTTCTGGCTATCTTCCTTGTGTATTAATGGCAATATTTCATCATCATTAGGAGTCTAATCACAATATGTTCCACACAGAATATTATAAATCAAAAACCCTGTTTACTTGTCAAAGGGGCTTGCAAGTTCAAATAGACTGGCCTTTTTTTGGAAAAGTTACCCTTTTATCGCATTTATCAGTCTGTGAAATTCAGAGTAAAAAGTCATCTGTTACAATCTTGTCTAACAAAAAATTAACACCAACTCTTTCAGAGACAGCACAAATTACTCGCAGGGCTGTATGGATAATGAGGAGAAACCGATGAAAATCACTTTACACATGCCAGCAAATTCTTGAATTAAAATCAGTAAAAGACAGATAAAATGGCAGTAGGTTTTAAGCTGAAGCCAGGCAAAGATATTTTACCTCATGCGAATCCTTCCTCTGGGAAAAAGAACATTAGCTCCTACTGCTGAGCATCCTCCGCGCATGTATGTGTGACTGTTTATAATAACAAGAATATTATTTATTATTCGATGTAGCCCTCAAGTTAGTGCTAAGATGTAGAATAATAGAGAACAAAGATTGCACAGTGACGTGGAGGAGAGAGGGGACGGAGCAGAGGCTGACGGGCAGAGCACGTGCAAGTGAGAGCACCAGGGGTGGCTGGACACGTACCAGCCCTGACAGGGAGCACAACGAGAAGGATGAGGGGACTCGCACTTTCCTTGCATTTTATTGCCATGCCACACGTCTCAAATCTGCTCCATTCTAGCTAACGTTAAGGCAAAAAAAGGGGAAAGATGGAACTTCCTGATTTGGAAATTCTCATGTAATCACAACATTCTCCATTTCCAAAGTTATAACTCTGGTGACTTTTAATTTCCTTCATGAAAATTAGATCATAAAACAGCTACCTAATGCTGGAGTCTGAATGCTCACTTTGCCCTTATTTGTACAGTGATTTTTTTTTTTTTTTTTTCACATAAGCAGCAAATCTTGGAAAAACCTTCCATTCACTGTTATCTTTTTACTCCTATTTATTTGTCTCCTGGCAGATATCTGTCAAACCCTTAAGTGTGTCATTTATTGCTGAGCTTTTAAAAACCATCTTTTCTTCAAATCTATGTTTTCATTTTACCACCTCTTTACAGAATCCTTGTAGAGTATCAGTAAGAGCTTGTCTATGTATGAAGTTATTTATGGACAGGAGTAGACACATCTGCTTCCTCCAGGAATGATTCCATGCACGGATAAACCCAAGGGTATGCTATATCCTCATGCCATTCAGAGCCAGTTAGTGGAATAAGCGGTTAGAAAGTGCTTTGGGAAAAATATCTTGATCTCTTGTTTAGAATTAGACCACACTGATATTCATCTTTTGCTTCTTATCTACATACCTAGGAGACATCTAAAACACTAGTGTGCCATTCCTAGAAAACATGTTTCAATATCTTTCTGAGCAAAGTATACAGGGGTAAAATCTGGAGCACCAGCATTTCTAAGAGACCGACAAGTTACCTTGATATCCCGTTTTTCACTAGCTTGCTTTTCAAAAGTGTTGACCACCTGGTATTACACACATATCTTAAGGTCATTCAGGAAAGCGAGTAGCCTACATTACCTATATTGCCACGTGCTATTTTGTTCTTATGCCCAGCATAATGTAAGCAGGGTGCCAACATTCAACACCTACTTGTCGCAGGAGTTAACAGGGTCCAGAATAAATGGTGCAGGCAACTTAGTAAGACTGCCCAGGTAACGTCATCCACGATGCATACAGAGAACACAGGTTTATATTCTGCTCAGAAATAAGGTCTAAACTTGACTCAGTTTGGAGTTTTCTCCAACTAGAAGACTAGAGGGGGAGATGGAAATGGGAGGGAAAAAATGGGGCCTGGGAAGCACAAAACAGCTAAATTTGATTTTGCTTTGCTCGTTCTTCACGTGAGAAGGAGATGTGCTGGTGAAGGTACACCTAAGAGTGATGAAGTCTTCCTAAAATGTATAGATTGGAGCTCTTGCTTCCTCCCACAGCTGTGCTGGCTCCGGGCCCGTGGTAAGAGGAGCACTCGCTCCTATGGCGGGCACACTCAGCCCCCCGTGTGCACGAGGATGGTGCTGCCAATGCTGAGAGCGAAGCAACGCAACGGGGGCAACGCAACGCTCCGCTTAGCCCATGAAGTAATATTTGCATCATTCCCCTTCTTGCTACAATCATTAACATAAAATCAATTTATGTTGTGACATTTTCAGTTCTCATTACGATCTCTGTCACAAGAAGGAGGTTTTTAATCCCCCATAAAGTCTGTAAGAGACAGCAGCATAATACGCACTAAATACATTATACATTCTCTAATATGACCTTTTCATGGTTCTTCAGTCTGACTGTCTGGTCACTCCTGTTCTCTGGCTGCCTTGCAAATGCGAGAGGAACAGGTGGAATGGTAAATAATCAGAATACTGAATCTTTAAAAGGTTAACTTCATACTGCAAGTGATTCTTTTATGGGATGTATAAACCGTATGTTCATATTCTGCACTCCTAAAAAAAGCCAGGAAGAAAAGCAAATGGCACATTGTAACGATGTTCTCATGACTGCGATAAAAATCACCGGGGAAAAGAATAACAAGGCTCTGTGATAGGTACTAATTTTATTCTGCCAGCAGTTCATGTGTATTTATAGTGTGAAACAATCTCCTTCCTACGGAGGCGTGGGGAGCTCTAGTCACCCTTCACCCCTTGAGAGCTCCAGATGTAGAATGATTTTGAAGTGCAAAGTGTGTTATGACCCAATGCTAATCCCCTTCCTGCTATTGCATTTTTTTTTTTTTTTTGGTATGAAAATGAAAATTTAATCAAAAGTGAACCTAGAATCAGGACTTTTGTACAGTAAGTAGCAGGTAATCCTCTTCTCTTGTCATTGTTTTCAACTGTTGCATTAACTGCAAAGTGACCCAAGGTCCTGGGAGAAAGGAGAGCTTTGCAAGCGCCAAGCAAAAATAGGGAGAAGCCAATATAGGCCCCTAAGGAGAAAACAGAGGATGTGACCAGTCATTCGGGTGGATTGCATTAAAACAAGAGAATATCCTTCTGTCTCTCTGATAGTGTCCTGACATTACTTTCCTGGTAAGCAAGCACTATAATTCTCCCAGGAAAGGGGATTGGGGAGGCAGGCTGAGAAATGAGGTCGATTCCCCAAAGGATTTCAGTAGTAGAAAATCTTCTAAGGCTGCTGGACAAGAAGGAAAAAAAAAATCACCAGGAGTAATAACGTACCCCCACAATGCACTTACAGGTATACAGAAATAGGGGAATGTCGGCAATGGTGTCAAACTAATTAATTCCATATATGAGGGACTCTACATGATGAAAATGCAGAAGTTGACTACAGTGTAATCCCTCTTATAGGAAATTCCTTAGAAGTGAACCAATAAAAGGAGAAAACTGTAAAATGAGAGCCTAGAAAGAATACTATCAAACAGGAAGGGAACTGCAGCTGTGGGTGGAAGAGGGTCTCTGAAAATGAGACCCTGCAAAGTTTGCCAGAGATCCTGCCTAGGAAGCTTCTACAAAGCTCTAGTGCTACTTCTTAGTTATTCATCCTAAGCATGAGAAATTGTGTTCTACCAGTAGCTGAAACTCATAATCAAGTTAATTTTCTGCTCATGTGCCTAGAAAAACTTTCCGAAAGAGGAAAAAAAATCCAAGACCAACATAGAAAGAAGTTACTGTCTTGTTCTCTAAAATGGCAATAATCTCTATTGCTTTGTAGCCCAGAAAGCAATAAAGAGCTGCTAAGATTAATTAAACTCTGGAAAGAGGCTGAAGTGTTTAATCAATCACCAGTGCTGTTGGTTGCTGCTATACCATGCATAGAGATTATTATATGGCAACCTGAGTTAACTGCAAGGCATTTGTAATATGAGAAGGGCATTGCTTGCCTGGTTTCCAATGTCTAGTTTCAGGTGTTGAGAACCTGCTTTTTCAGGGTATTTGATTACTGTTAAGAGCCTCACTTCCCTCTCACCCTTCCCTTCACCTGCGGTGCTCAGCACTTTTGCCAAAGGGTCTTGGAGTTTCAAGCAAGGTACCTGAAAAGCTGAAAGATGTGACCCTTTGCAGAAAATCTGGTTTAGCAAGATGGGCAGCATTGCAAAGAAACACAGTGTCAGGAGTTCTTTCTAGGTGACTCTCCATTGCTTAATTTTCTCCCCGTTTCCTCGCCTTCCTCACAACTTGCTGCTTCATGTGCTTTGCAGCTTTGGGCAAACATGAGCCAACTGTTGCCTCCTCTACTCTACAACCTGACATACGGCCAGAGCAGCTCTCGTCCTGAACGAACAAAGGATGCTATGGACTAAATACTAAACCAGCATGTAATTAAAGTCTATATCATAATGCATACTGAAAAGGGGCTGAATTCATCCTATTTGAAAGACTCAGCAAACTCATGCTTTGTTCTTTGAAAACCAAACAGAGATTTGAGAATGAATTCAACTACCAAGAATTTTAAGAATGCATTCAGGAAGCTCAATAAACTTCTGCTCTGAAATGCTCTTTTCTTGAAAAATGTGAAAATGTGATCTTGCATAATGCCCAGGCCAGTGACATTCAAGTGTAGGATAAAGAGAGAAACATGGAAATGAGGTCATATACCAATCCTGAATTTGTTAATCGGATGTTTACTTTTACCTTCCATAATCCACTTTAATGATGCTTAGCATCTGCTTTTAGAGGAGCTAGGGGAATAAACCACACAGCCATTCTCATTTTCTATGATAGCCATCTACAGAATCTTAAATCTGCATTATGGCAATGGAAAGGGTCACTTTGCCTTTGAATTGGAGTGACCTGAAGTGCTTTAACCTCCTGCTCTTTCAGAGATGACCTTATTTCTACAGAAAGGAGCAGGGCATCAGACTGGGAATACATCAGAACAGGTCCTCAGGCTGGTATAAATCAGTGTTGACTTTAATGGAGCAATGTGGATTTACAGCAGCTGGAAACCTGGCTTGCTGACCATCCAGAGAGCACTAAAGCAACTGACTGCTCTGCCATTTGGGGAATTCCTCTGCATAGAGATATCCCCTGCATCTTCCATCACAGTCCTGGCACCTGCCAGACCTATATGAAAGGTACAAATCACTGCTAATGAAAAGCAATTAAAACAGTTTGGTGTTTTGTCAGTTAAGCAACTACTATTGAGTTTGGAAGGGTCACTTGTGTACAGGTTGTTGAGTTGTTATCACAGAGTTTTTAAAGGAGAATAGCCCAAATTAACAGGGCATGAGCAAGATTGCTAACAATCCTACTGTAAATCAAACAACCCCAAAGTCTGCATTATTAGATTTCTATGTGGTAAAACAGGAGGAGGAAACCGATGGTACGAGTACACCCTAAAACAGGTATTTTACAGCTTATAAACACCTCCGTTCAGATGGCCAGTGAAAATAACACAATATTTTGGGATAGATACCCTGCTCCTTGCCTCTGCTGTGACTTACTTTACAGGCTCTCGCCTGATTTGAGAATCAAGTTCGCTGTGCATGAAGTATTCTCATTTGTGGATTACCTAAGACCATTAAACACGATGAACAGCACTTTCAGATGGACAGACTGCCCACCAGCAAAGACTGAAGACAGCCCAATCCTGAAGTGTCCCAAAAGCCGAAAAACCAAATCAGGCAACACAGAAAAGCACATCTGTGACACCACTATAATGCACTAATGACTCCAGTAGAATGCTCTTAATGACAGATTTGAAGTCTATTCAAAGCAAAACAATCATGAAAAGACAGAAAAAATAGAAGTTTTCAATAATGCTAATACCACTCATTGTATACTGTATGTGAAGTATTCAGAGCACTATAGCAAAAACATCAACTCCCTTTCATAATATGGCCAAAGCATGATTTCTAGGGCAGAGAAGTGAGAATCCTCACTGCAGCTTTTTGGAACTCGTTACCCTGCACTTCAGCAGCGAGGAGAAAATTCTCCTTTCAGGAGTGGTTTGAATCACAGACGTGGGCGATGCAGGAGCTAGATACCTCTCTGTGATCCTGAAGGTTAATCTGTCCCAACACTGCTGATGCTCAGAGCATCTCTGAGCTCTCCTTAGATTAGTCCGGTGCAGAATAAGAGAAAAGGAGGTTTGCTTCCCTGCAGCTGCCTCGTGCTCTCACTTTTGGCCAGATGACGCCAGAATTCGAATGGCATAAGGGCAGGTTCACCCCAAAAGAATGGAGAGGATTCATGGGCACCTTCTGGGGAGATAAACCATTGCAGAGGGAAAAGAGCAGATGCCCAGTGCCGCTCAGGAGAACATGCACTCCTACTTCTCCAGAGCCCTCTTCTAGCTACCCAGGATTTGTTGCTATGTAGGGCAGCTCTGCTTAAAAATGTGAATAGGAATCTAAAATACAGATACAAGGGCCATCTCTGAAGTGTTGCAGGTACTAAAAAGCCTTCATGAGCAAGCTGCGTTGGGTACCAGCCAAATGATCGCTAGCAGAAAATTACTGGTATCATGGGAAGCCACAGCCCTCCTGGGAAGAAGAGGCTGCCTACTATTATCATTGTTATTATTATTTGGCATACAGTTTGTGTACTGGAAAATGGAGCTTTGAGAAGATCAAACTCATACCCAAATTGCGATCGACAAGCTAGAGCATCAAAATGTGGAAATTAAGCACACTCATTTCCAAGTGATGTCTCTGCTTCACAAAAGCTGTCAGCTTTAATTTTTGAAGAGCTATTTTAAAAAGGTCTTCTGCTTCACCAAGAAGTATTACCCCCCTCAGACTCTGAGTTTTCAGTATGGTCAGTAAACTCAAAAATCAGTTATTTTCACTGTGCCGATTTTGGGGGACAGAAGAGAAGTCAAGTGTCTAGGAAAACCAAGGGGGAATTAAAGGGAGAGTGCGGCAGAATAAATGAGGAATTTATGCTTACAAAAGAGGTGATTGCTACCTGTGAAAAGTAACAAGAACAGCTGGAAACATGAGCATTATACAAAAACCCTAGACTATGTGTAGGTATACCACAGTTACAGGGGTTATCTGAAGGAAGTCACACATGGGAACAAGCAGGAACAAGTAAATGGAATTTGTAAGGACTTTTAGCAACCTGGCCACACATCATCTCTCCAATCAAATGGTTGCAAGAAAAATGAATCATTTGGTGCAGATTTGCAGACTTACTAATGTGAGAAGAGACTTACTAACAACAGAGATTACACCTCGCTTAGATTTCATTTACTCTCCTGCATTAGCTGGCGAGTGCCTAATTTTAGCACTGTGCTAGCGATGCCACTCGTGGCATCCTGGCTATGATACCTATCCCAAATTGTTATCCGTGAAGGCAAGCAAGCCGAGCTTAACTTCACATCTGGGTACTCCGACGGAGAAAGAGAAGTCATTTGCAGAACCCCTGGGCATTATGTCGTATTAAAATAAAATTTCCTAAAAGCATTGAATATTGTAACTGGTTTGCCTTACGGCATTCTGACTAGCATTTCCAGTAGAAGGTGTATACCCAGCTACTGTGTAAGTGCCAGTCTAAATTCAAGCCTGGCTCTTTATAGCCTGTCTAACAACCTGCTGGCTGACTGGATGTCTTCTGGCTACTTTCTTCCCCTCTTATTGATTGCAACCTACAGCTAGGGACATTTTTCACACCGCAGTCCCACAGAAAAGATTCATACAATCTGTTTAAAGGCTGTCATACTTGACTTGCAATCCGGAACTCTGCCTTCATCTCCTTGGGGAAAGAAACACTTCTGAAGAGCCTTTGGACTTCTAAAATGACTTAAATACAACAGCCATGCTAGGAATAAGCAAATCAGTTTTCTACTTCTCCCAGAAAAGTCTACAGCGAGGAGCTTGGGTTTTATGTGCTCTTATACAAACTCATCTGCAGCTTTATTGTTTTATTGCTCACGTCCTCAAGGGAAGCCAATTTCTCTTTCAAGCAGCAGGGACTTCAGTAGGTTGAAGCATCCGATCACTAGAGAGGATTTACTTTGGCTCTCATCATGAAGATGTGGAGCACAGGGTGATGTCGGAAGAACAGAGAAGGACAAAAGCAAATGGCAGCTACGCCGAGACCCTGGATGAAGGCACAGAGCAACCTCAGCAAGTTTGCTGATGATACTGAACTGGGAGGAGTAGCTGACAGCCCAGAGGGCTGCGCTGCCATCCAAAGGGACCTGGACAGACTGGACAAGGGGGCGGTGAGAAACCTTATGAAATTCAACAAGGGCAAGTGCAGGGTCCTGCACTTAGGGAAGAATAACCCCAGCCACCAGTCCAGGCTGGGGACCGACCTGCTGGAGAGCAGCTCTGCAGAGGGGGACCTGGGCGTCATGGTGGGTGACAAGTTGACCAGGAGGCAGCAGGGCACCCTCGTGGGCAAGAAGGCCAGTGGGATCCTGGGGTGGATCCTGCCCCTCTACTCAGCCCTGGTGAGGCCACACCTGGAGTCCTGTGTCCAGTTCTGGGCTCCCCAGTACAAG
>JAYECN010465882.1:0-18368 GCA_035222435.1 Microcambeva ribeirae | reverse complement strand
GGGGGGGAAATAAAAGCCTAAGGTAAATCAAAAGTGATGTAGTGAAGATGAGAACTCTGTTTGAAATGCTATTTTATCCTTTGAATCCATTTCTGTGAGTTTTAACTTGTCAGACATTTCTATCATAAGAGGAATCTTTGGGCCTTTATCTTTTTTTTACTGTTTTCACTGTTTAGTGTTTCTTGTTTTACTTGAAGTTATTTATAGAAGTCATAGTTCTGTGAACTTACCATGTTTCTTTATCTCCAAAATACCCCGAAAAAGCACAGATTTTATTAGTGTGCTTAAGGTTCCTGTTGTTTTACCAGATAATTCATGCAGATTTGAGTCTCATCATTGTTCAAACTTGTGTTCTGAGGATATGTTCAAGTGTTTGAGATGAGCCACCTAAACTGCAGGTTCACTATGAATGACTAAAGCCAGGAAGTAAGGGAGAAGAAGCCTCCTTAATGAAGGTAAGTACAGAGAGTTCCCCAAGTACCTAAGCAAATGCAATTCATAAGACTCTATTGCTCAAATAGTTTTGAATAAAAAAAAAAAGTTTCTTAAAAATAATTCCTTAGATGCACAGCCTTTAAAATCAAGTGCAACATGTCTTTATTGGATAATAGGCAAACACTGCTGCTTCAGTTGGGTCTTAACTTCAGTGAGAAAGAGACGGTAGTTTTAATAGAATTACACTTTGTCAAAAATTTCCATTTTTTTTAAAATATTTTTTTAAGGATAAATCTAACATCTTCTGAAAAACAGGTTTATATCTCTAAGAGGGTACCTTTAGGAATAATCAAAAACAGTACTTAAGGATTTTAAATGAACTTTAGGTTGCTATCAGACGCTATTATAGTTTCCCTCCAAAGTCAAGTCTGCCAATTTAACATTCCAGATAAGGAATTTTCCATGAGAAGTGATGATTGTATCAATAATTTGATGACTGTAGTAAAGCAAAAGTGTGCAGACATGTCTATATTACTGAAATGACTAGCATGTGTTTATTGCACTTCTGCGATATCAGTTGGTGTGTCTCATGTTCATGCGACAGGGAAAATGCCTCCCTCTGTTAAAAAGGCAGCTTCTTAATCTATGTCTAGCTATATTTGTTTATGTGTTTTTGTCAATAGTCTCTGTTACAAGACAGTCCTCTGTGTTTTTTCTCAAAACAAAACAAAAAAACACCTTTCATGTTGTATTTACATGACTGCTTTTCCTCAACTATTAAACTAGGCTTGTATATAGAGATAGAGTGCTGTGCAAAGGGGGAGAAGAGGTGGTATTGGATGAGAAGTAAAATATAAGTGGATTAGTCCATAGTAATCAGAAATATTACGGAGTGGCTTCTTTTTGGTCCTGCTATAGAATAATGCACAAAAATCACCAGAAACCAATGAGCTCAGTGAGCTGCTGAGGGCTGAACAGCTTGAGCTAGCGCAGACCTTCCCAATACCAGAGCAGCTTCCCTCCTCTGAAGGAAAGAGGGAAAGAGGAGTTAGAGGGTTCTTGGACAAGTTATAAAAGAAATCGTTCTTCATTTAAAAACGTGGAAGGTAGAACTGTGATGAAGCAGTTTCTCAGTTCTGTTTGTATTAAATCAGAATTGCTCAGATGTTTGTTATGAGAAACAGAGAAAGGAGATAGCTAGATAATACTTTTTTTTTTTTGTGCTGCTTTCAAAGTGCTTCTTGAAGACAGCAAGCTTTCTTCACTAGCTTGTGAAGTGCCATAATTGTGTTGGCTGTGTTTTAAGATGCTTCTTTTAAGGCAGTGACTGATGTCATCTGTGCAGGTGTTTCTGGTAGAGAAGTCACAGCTGTCCATGCACTGGGAGTCTTGCCAGGGGAGGCGAGGGTGGGGAGCAGGGAGGGTCCCTCTGTGCACAGAATAAATCCAAAATTAAGTGAAACCAAGAAGCGTCACTTCAGGACTTAATCTTAGACTACTGCCAGTTACCCCCAACTGATCCCAAGAACTTGGGTTTGACTGGAACCTGTCCTCTGGAAAGGTGTTCAGCCTTGATATGGAAATCTCAAAGAATAAAAAAAAACTTTTCAGCCTCTGTCAGCTGGTCACTAACATGATTGAATGGCTGGGAGTTTTATTGGATATGAATTTGCCTTTTTGTGCCTTTTAGCTATTAGTTAAAGCCTTATTTTGTGCTTTAAAGACTAGATTATTAATTGTTATTTTCCCTCCAATGAGGATACCTCAAAACTAGAATTTTTCTTACCTTTATTTTTAGCTTATTAAAAAACAAACAGAAGAGTTGCAGACATTTCTGCGTTTTTTTCAGCTGTGGCCTTTACTGATGTTCTATTTTTTTGTCCTGATTAAGTTTTAAAATATGGCACTCTGCACTGCGTGCCAAAATCCAGTTTCACTCTTGCAATACCATATAAATAACTTATCTATATTTTACTTTCTGCTTTATAGATTTAAGCACTCTTTGAAAAACATGCTTGGAATACATGTCCTAGTTGAGAAGAACTATGATTTTTCTTTTGTACTACCTTGAACAAGCCAGTAATCCAGACACTTTGCTACTGAGTAATGCGCAATTTGACACTTTTGTCCCAGTTCTCATGTGACTCGGACATTTAAGTGCACAGTAAGAGTGGAAAGGCCTCACTAGCTCAGGGAGGGGGCATACCTGTGCCCACAAGTACTAGAAATAAATCAATTAGCTGCTGCTGCTGCTATTTCTTTTAACCTGATATTGGTTTAAAAAAAAAAAAAAAAAACTCACCTGGAAGGTCAGACATGTTTATCCTCATCAGTTCTCCAGCTGGAGCCATGTTAGGTAGCCATGTGCTACTTGGCCCAGGCCAAAGGAACAAAACACTAGCTTAGGGTATGGCATAGTAGGTTTAATACAATTACATTAACAATACAACTGATATTTAACCAAAGCACAACTGCTGTGCTGCATCTCTGGTGATTAGCCTTTGAGATGCTTGCATGTTTAATGTGCTAATTTAGAAACCTTTCTCTCCTAATTTAGAAACCTTTCTGAGCCTTAGTTTCCTCATCTGCAGCAAATGTTACCTGATGTGGATGTAGTGAGGCTGACCTGATTTAATGTGACAGAGTTCTTAGAGATACCTTCCAGGAGAGGTTTGAGTAAAAGGAGAGGATCTAGCAAGATGTGTGTCTTAAAAGTTTTTGTGTCAAGAGCAATGCAACAAAAAGTTGCTGCATGCACTGGAGATTGGCAGTTGTACAGTGAATTATCTATAAAGGTAATTTAATGCTTAAAGCTTTTATTCTATTAGTATGAAGTACTGTAATGAAGTAGCTGTTATGGTATGTTTTATATATGTACTTTCTTAATGTCATATTTCATGCTGAGTTTGCAAATTTCTAACCATTAGGCAAGATCAGGCCACAGATACCAGTGCAGGTATAGAAAATAGGAGACGCTTCAAATATTCTTTAGTTTAAAGTATTTTTTTCTGGAATAGCCAAAAATAACGTAGAAGAGAACTTTCAGTGATACTGCAAGTAAATAGAATAGTAATTGCCTATTTTGATGCTCTCTCCTTCTTAACTGGAGAGCTGATTTTCAAATAACTTCGTTTCCTGATTTGACCGCATTAAATGTAGGAATTTGTTACTGTTGGCTGATGCATCCTCTAAATATTTAATTTGAGGTTTCCTTCTCCATGAATCACTGTTTAATGTCTGTTATATGCTTCCAAGGTTGTCAGTTTAGCATCTGTATTTATCTTTGTTATGTATAACAGATGTTACTAGGTCCTTAAAAATGATACTGACAAACTGTGTTTCTCATAACATCATACTGGCAGGGGAGTGATATTTGATATCAATTGCTTGAGATCAATCCCTATTATGCAGCTGAACCCTATATACTCTTAGGAATGGCATAGTAGCTTTTGAACGTGCTGGGATATTATAGTGAAGAGTTTCTTAGCACATTCTTATTTCTTGTGTTTTTATCTTTATTATTATTTCCCTGGCAGCTGTGAAGATACACTATCATATTTGGACATACTACGGACATACTGTCATTAGAGTGACAGTAGGTCACTGGCACTAAGCTATTTCTCGTGCACCTGAAAGTCTTGAATTTTTGTCATTATGGATTCACAGTCTAGGCGGCAGGTGGAGGTGCCATTTCCTTGCAAGGCAAAGCTTTCACAGAAAGCATCTAGCCTGATGATCACTCCATAAATGAACCTGCAGCTTAGCTTTCTCTCCAAGTATAGCTCTCTACAGCTTGCTTTAGTGC
Organism: Microcambeva ribeirae; assembly: GCA_035222435.1. Classification (NCBI taxonomy): domain Eukaryota; kingdom Metazoa; phylum Chordata; class Actinopteri; order Siluriformes; family Trichomycteridae; genus Microcambeva; species Microcambeva ribeirae. The sequence continues at coordinate 14,128 of JAYECN010465882.1, read as the reverse complement.
TTTCTCTTTTCCCCAAGAAAACAAAGTAGGATGACTTATTTGGGTGTTCGTTTCTGTTCTATAGTCTTGTTGTTTACACCTTATAAAACTTTCAGACAGGAGATCATGCTGTGCATCGCGTTGCATCACATTCTTCCCCAGTCGGCTGCTTGTGCTTAGTCCGCAGTCCTTCTGCGCTTTAGGCAGGAACTGGAAACCTCACGGTATCAGGCTCAATTCTGAACACGAGATATTACTGATTTTTTTCTACCATTCAGTGGTACTTTCTAAAGACCAATAAATAACATCTTCTGTGGATCTGTGTTTGTGCTTAACTGGCAGTAAGAAAGCATTGAGTGCAGCAGCCATTCAGAGCATTTACTGCCCTGCTGGTGCTTATGGTTTCACAGCTGCCGATTCCCTTTTCTAATGCAGAATACAAAATTCCCCTGAGAAGATCTTTACTGGCAAAGCTAGGAAGTCAAGCCTAGGGCCACTTGTAGAAGTGCTGATTTTTCCCACTTGCTTCATTATTTCTATCTCAGCCGTTGTTTTTTTTTTTTAGCATACAAAAGGTATCTGAAGACCTCTCTTCTTTCCTGAATGTGACAATTCATCTGTTGTGTGCTGCGTCCTGCTGAAGAAAAGGGCAGTGTGCTTCCATGAGTTATTGTTTGGCGCTGAGGTTGTCTAGCTATGAGTTCTTTTTTTTTTTTTTCCCTCCTCCTGTCTCATAATTCTATTACTTAATCTCTTTATAGTACACTTTGTCCTTCTCCTTGCTTTGTTTATCCAGGCAGGTGAGGGGAGTCACTCCAGCAGGGACACTGCAGACATAACACATCCCAAGTTCATCACTGAAAGCTAAGGCACTGTCCTTGAAAGACATCTACTTCATTTTTATTCTGTGCTATGGATCTAAGTAATTTTCCCTGCTGTAAAGCTGTGTGCTAATACAATCCAATAACTGATATTTCTGGCTTGAATTCATCCTTGCTGGAAATAAGCTCTCTGTTTTCAGTAGAGCTATTTTAGGGATGCATTTAGTCTTGTCTGTTTTCAATTTATGTTCTTTTCTGTTCCTTGATTTCCTCTTTTTCCATAATATAAAATCTATAGTCTCTTCTCTTAGGTCAGCATTTTATTTTCAATGTGAAATACAAACCCCAGCTCTAACGCAGTGCTAAAGCATACAAATAGGTTCCCTTATATTTAGCATTAATATTGCTTTTTTTTTTTTAAAAAAAAAAAAAGGTAGGAAGAATTGAATATTTGAAAGCTCTCCTATTCTTGCCAAAATCTGTTTTTCTTGTTGGCATTGGTATGCTTTTTGTTGTTGTTTCAGTTTTGTTTTACAAGAAGGTGCCACGTTAGTAATGTTTAAGATTGCATTTATCCAGTGACGTACTTCGGATGTCAAGAGACAACAGAAAGCTAAGAGCTGTGATAGGGTAGATGATGCGTATGGATTATGCTGTTGAAAGATGAAGGATCTGAGAGAATTTGAGTAGTACAGGGGCTTGGCTTATGTGAACTATTCTGTTTCTGTTCAGTACTTGACTTCCATGGCTGCTGGTGGTTTCCCAAAGCTATTTGCTAGCTCTGCTAATGATTTTGCTTAGTTTCCTTATTAGTAATGTCTGGTCTGTGAGTGATGCAGAAGTGTGTCCTAAAAAGAATTGGGTCTAATTATGGGTCTGCACTTTGATCAGCTCTTTGTGAAGAACAACCAGGGTCTTGAATGCATGTTGGAAACCACTTCAGCATCTGTCTCAAAGGGATATTTATGTAGGAAAGACTGGTATTTATATTCTATGCCTGAAGTTTTTGCTAGTTCTGAACAATGCCAAGTCATTAATTAGAAAGTAAACTAAATGTTAGCTTTAAACAGTGTAATATACTTTTAATTATTATGGAAGCAATGCAACTGCAAACTCAAATTTCTTTTTTTTTTTTTTTTTCTCTTCTTTCTTTACTGATTCTATATGTATAAGTCAACTGAGTCAACTGATACAGAATGGTCTGTGGATTCTGTTTCTGCCCTGACTGGCAATAGAGGTTGTCTTGTCAAAACATAATTGAAGAGCTGTGATGGGATGTGAGGCTGAGGAGAGGAGCACCAATTACTGGCATTCTGTTCTTATGAGTAAGCTTCTCTTCGTGTTCCAGGGCATGAAGCTATCAGTACAAAATGCTTGTAATAAGGCAATCTGAAATGGGGTTAGTGTGGGGACACACAGTATTTCTTTACTCAGTCTTCCAGTGTTAATGACAGCTGTTGAGGGCTTGAACTAAATGAATACTCAGAAATGTCATTTCGGAAAATAAGCGTTGTCAGCAGCAGAGGCTCTGCAATCAATAGATGAAATGAACAGGCTAGAAACAGATAAAATTCATGCAAGATCTCTGAAGGAACTGGGGAATGAAATGGCCAAAATGTGCCATATATAACCACCATGTGTGATTTGTATCCTCTTGCTTCCTACTGCATTGGTACTGGAAGGTTATGAAATGCCAAGTGTGTTTGTAAATGGGATACCAGAAAGCTCTGGAGAACTGTACAAATGATTAGAGATTGTATAAAACAGAAATGTCTTGTGGAGTGGGTAAATATATGAGGAAAGAGCACAACTTCTGCAGGGTGAATCATACTATACAACCCCCCTAGAATTCTTTGAAGAAAGAGCAGGGTGGCTGACAGAATTTAGTTGCATTTCCTAAAGACTTTTGAGAAAGTGCTCAAGGAAGCAGGATGATAAGGGCAGTGAATGAGTGTGTCAATATTTACAAGGTAGAAGGCAGGAATGAATGATTTTTTTAAAGTCATTAGCAGAGTGGACGTGTGCTGGAAATTATGCTAGTCAGCATGTCTGAAGTCCGAGGATACTAATAATGCGTTGAGAAAGCTTACTGATGGCAGTAAATGGAGGCTGTGAAGTTGAGAAGCCATCACTGAAGAATTGCAGAAGGCTCTTATGAAACTCAGTAATTGCATAATACAAGGACAGATGAAATTTAGTGTAGGTAAAGGTGAAGTTAGTCACACAGGAAAAGTAATTTTAAAGTTATATATGAAATGATGGACTCTTGAGATGATTGCTACTACTCAGGAGCAGGCTGTGAGGTTAGACTAGGAAGTCCCCTAACAATACTAGCCGAGTACATGGCAGTATTACAGCAGATACAGAAAAGCAAACAGACTGTTAAAAAGTATTAAAGAAGAGACAACTCATTATGCCACTGTATAAATAGAGAGTTTGCTCAGATTTTGCATATTTCATGTCCAATTCTTATGTTCAACTACTGAAAACAACAATAATAATAATAAAAACACACACAGCCAACACACAACCAACTCATTAAGCTGGATGAGTGACTGCTGGTGGAAGATAGGCTACTGGTCTGTAAGGCCATGAGTGTCGTGGAAAGGATGCGTAGGGATTGGTTGTTTATTGCATCATTTGGTGGAAGTTCTGCGGGGTTTCAAAAGAAACCAGTATTTAGCAGGTTCAAACCACTCAAAGGGGTGAGTGTTTCTTCAGCTGATGTCATTTAAGCCATAGAACTCCCTGTTTCAGGATGCTTCAAGTGGTATAAAACAATTTGGGAGAGATGCATTGAGGGCTTCTAAATACCTAGATACTAGCTCTGCTGCAGGATGTTCCTGAGTAGTGATTGTTAGAGATTTGGAGAGTACCTGGGAAAGTATAATATGCTGTTCTGACCACTGTCAGAGGGGTAGGATGGATGGACTTTTAATGTTACCTGTAATACTGTTTTTTTTTTTTTTTTTAAGATTGTAAACTTGTTTCAACAAGCTTGGCCTTTTGAGGCACAAAAATGGTTATTATCATGTGCGAAAGAGTAGATGAAATCCTAGAAACTTTATAGAATCCAGTAGGGGCAGAATTTAAAGAATTCTAGAAATGAATCATGAGGAGCTTCATGGGATGTAGTGATCTGATTCAGTAAGGTCCAAAAGGTTAATGTTTTGTCCCATAAATGGGAATGGATCAGAAATTCTCCTTCCCAGAGTTCAAGAATGTTAAATTTTGAAATGGGGTTACTGCTGTAACATGGGGTTACAACATTGGCAGCTGCAGTATGATTGTGTACATTTATGTATGTTAGATGCACCTCACAGGACTTAAACCATTAAATCCTCAATAACTATGAATGTCTCTGAGCTGTGAGTGGCCAAGTATGACATGGAGACTTCGTTCTTGTGCTCCTTTCTGTGGATCCACTTTTGGTTAATGTGTGAACTGGACTTGATGAGCCTTTGGTCTGAAGCGATGTGAACAATCTTAGATTCTTCTGTATTGATCTCGTGTAAGCAACTAGCTTATGTTTATTTTTATCTCTCACATCTTGCATTCATTCTTAAAAAGAGAGATTGTGCTTCCCTTGAGCATGTTTGCCAAGTCCATTCTTTAGTTCTTGGTATTCACAAGTAGCATTGGGCATCTTAGATTTGTGAGCCCCTCTAACAAATTGCCATGTCTAATCCATTTCCATTACTTAGGTTTTTTCCATTACTTTTGTTTTTTCCATCAGGCTTAGAAATATTTAATTATAGTTTGTCAGCATAGTTACATCATGCAAAATATGTTGTTTTAAAAGCTATTTTTCCTCCCTATACCCTTCCTTTTTAATTTATTTTTATTTGTAACGTGCATTACTGAGGAAGGCAGAATAGGAGAGAAAAAGGCCATAGTTTCTTTCTAGGCATCTGCTGAGGTCTAGAAACTGAGAAGTAGTGACAAAAAAGCTGACTTCTTCCAGAAGGACTTGTTTGATTGAATGTGTGGCTGGCTTGCCTTTAGGATCGGTGAAACAGTGCTCAGCAGTAACAGAGGTGTAGGCGAGCAACTCTTCAGCTGTGCTTCATGTATGAGCAAATAAATGAAAGAGTTTTGCTCAAAATAAAGTGTAACATGATCTGCAGCAGTGCTGAAACCCATGTCACCTCTGCGCTCCTCTGAAGATGTTTTGTATTAGGATTTTGAGATCCCCAGGACTTTTGATGTGCTGTGTAAATGCTGCTCTTTCTTCCTTCCTACTCCCTCGCAGTCCTGTACCATGGCAAGGCGTGGAGCTGCCCTTTTCTGGTAACTTTAGAATCAGCATCTCAGATCACTTGGAGTGAAGTGCGTGACAGATTGGCCTAGTTAAACTGCCTGATACTACTGTTACTAATTGCAGCTGTAGTGGCCTCTTTTCATTGCTTTTTCTTGCTCCCTGTTTCTGTGATTGTCACAGCCATTCATAATTTCCTGCTATTTTTAGCAAGCAATTTCCATCTAATGGCCTGAAATGAACTGTTGCAAGAGCACAATTTGTGTTGGTTATTTGCTGTTCGTTACTTAGGACACTGCTGGTCTCAACATCACTGCTACTGTTTCTGAATAGGTGACTGAACTTTAGTCAGGTGAATGATAAATGTGATGAGGTAACGTTAACTCTTGCTGTATCTGTTGTGTCATGTTTCTCACTTTATCATGAATTTTTTTTTGTACACAGCTCTTGAAGTGTTGCATCCTAAATGTAAATGTGCAAAACTGCAGGTATCCAATTCTTTTACTAGTGGTGGGTAAGTGGATTAGTAGTAGAAAAGACCAGTCCTGAAGAGGAGAGGAGAAACTTTGCAGAATTAGAAATGGCACATGTAGTGTTTACAAAACAGTCTTTCCACTGAGATGTTTCCACAAAGGGATTTTTTTTAAGAAGATTTAAGGAGAAGATCTGACAAGATCCTTTATTTTGATCCTCTACTTCTACCTTCCATTTTTTTACTTTTACTTTCCCTCTACCGCTCTTACTTAATATACATCCATTAAGATTGGGAATTAGGTTTACTTATCAATTATCCATTTGCTAAATCTGTTAGATTACTTTTTCTGTCATGTTAAATGCATGATTTTGTACAACACTCGATGCATCTGGAAAGAAACAATTTTTTTTGTTGATACTAAGGCGTTATCATACAGAATGCCATTTCCGTAGCTCTTCGGAAAAATAACTGAAGGCATAAAGGATTATCGATGACATTTCAGAAGGCATTAAGATAAAATGATAAATCATCTTGCTCCAAATCATCTTGGAGAAAAGATAGGAGGCAGAGATCAATATGGCATCATCAGCTGCCTTTTCTGAAAAATCAGTAGTAGCTGTACAAAAAAGGAAACAAAAGCATGTGACCCCTGAAGGCAAAATAGAGAAATAAGATGCGAGTTAACTCAGCACTATGCAAACAGTGGCATGTTGAGATGTTCCTTGTTGAAACTGTTCACCTAGGACAAGTCCTGAAGTCAACTTCTGCTTTTCTGCCCACATGAGGAGCCTGAGGACCTTTCCCCTCCTGGTAGGTGTAAGAAAACTTATCAGCTCCAGAGAAGTTACCTTGAGTCTTTGAATGTATCCTCAGCCAGACGTTTTCATGCTGCAAAATGAGGGAAGCAAACTTTTGGATCAGAGTGAAAACTTTTGTGATGATGCTTATTCATTATTTTTATTTTTCTTCCCTCAACATGCTTTGTTTTGATTTTCATTGTGTGGTGCCTCCTGGTGCCTCTGTGTGGTTGGACCCCAAAGAAGTGGCAAGAGACGGCTGGAGTGGGAACACACACAGTCATATGTGTTTAAGGAAGCAGCAAAGTTCACCCTTAGTTGTGTGTGTGCGCTTACATACAAGAAAATGGCGCGCTCGAACTTTGCTGCTGCCTTTTTGTTTCTCCTTAAAGGTGCAGATTCACATGAAATTATGAAATATGGGTCAGTGTGCAATTTCTAGTACTTTTGTATTTTCCATTAGTGAACTGGAGGCTCCATTTATACACTGAAAAACATAAATTATGTGGGTAACAGCACAGAAATATTAGAGTGAAAAGATGGAAGCGTGCATCTGGGAGGTGCAGTGAGGGAATACACATTATAAAATAAATAATGTCTCCCTCTTAATTCCACCTACTCTCCTTATGGTCAAGCCCTGTGTGTTTTTTCTCTTTTTTTGTGCATCTTGGAGTTCAGCTTTTCAGTTTCCAGCTTTTGAGAGGAGGACTATTTAGGGGATCAGAAATATGAAGCAAGCAATTTGTCAGGTTCTACGCTGCAGCTGCATTTGTGGTGCCAGCAGACACTGAGGGTAGAAGGTTAACTTCCAAATCTTTCTGCCCTTGAGCTCTGTGTGGCTTTATTTACGGTCTTAGAGATGCAGCAGGCGCAGTAGTCTCTTGTGTTCCCTCCTTGTTGGCTTGAGCAGAAACAGTGCTAAAACAGTAGCTATATATGAGAATGAGCTGCAAGCTAGGTACAAAGAAAAACTACTTTTACCAAACCTTCCCTTATGGGGGGGAAAAAAAATGGAGTGAATTGCAGGTTTATTGGTGATGGCTTTAGTGGAGCCAGGTCTTAACTCCTTGTCTTCCTTTCACACGTCTGCAACTTGAAGTGCTTTATCTGCACCTTTGAACACTTGCACAAAGAAGGTTCCGTGTATGTTTTGGGGGCACCTCTTGCTTCCTGAAGTCATCTGGGCAACTGTGTACCCAGCATCGTGTTGGTGAGAGACCATCACTACAGCAACACTCTAAACTCTGCCGTTTAGTTGTTATAGTATCACCAAAATATTTTGGCTGTAAAGCCCCTGAGCCCGGAGGCTCACAGAATCCAATGTAAATATATTGGCAAAAGAAACAACAATAATGGCGAGAAAGTTAGGGAAAGGAAGAGAAAATGCTTGGGGTAAAAGCTGCAAAAGAGAGGAACACAATCAATGAAAAAAACATGGTGTGAATGTGAGGAGTTGCAGATGATGGATTAATTTCTGGAATCAAACAATTTTAAGGCTCACAGATTTGAGACAATGGATATTTAGTGTAACCCTTGTAAAGTGGGAAAATACTTAACCTTTTTTGTTCTTTGACCTTATCTGAAATCCTTTTTATTTGTTTGTTTTCTACATACTATTTTGTCCTATTTCAAATGAAATGTTCTTCAACCACATACGGATTGAGGCTGATTCATGCTTTTCATTGTTCTGTGTATGAAGAATTTTATTTATGATTATTCAAACAATAGCGAAGGACAACTAAATTTGTATTAGTACAAAGAAAAGTTTAACTGGAAAATTAGAAAAAAAAATGATTATTTGAAACGCATTGTCAGCACCCTTAAATCAGACCAACTGACCTCAAAATAAGTAGCAAATGTTTTCATCATATTTGACAGAAACCTAAGTAAGCTGTAGTTAAGCAAATCACTGTGCATTCAGGCAGAATAGTGCCCTCAACTGTATAGAAACATAAATTGCTCATTGGTAGTTTTCTGGTTTTATACTGCTGACAGCTACTGGGAGAATTCTGTATTTCGTTCAAGTTATAAGAAATGCGGGGGTTGGATCCATTCAGTTCTTAGTACTGTCAAGAGGTTTATATTCAGTATTCTTACGTAGGCCATAAATTATTGCTGTTCTTATGAATAATAACATTCCTTAATGTATGTCCTGAATGCACAGATTAACAAGATGAAGGCTGGTCTGTTCCTTCAGTGACTTTCTTCCATGCTTTTTATTGAATAAAGGAATTAGCATTAGGAAGTCCTACCCTGTCAAACTCTGTTACCACCATGGTCTTGAGAATAGTCTAATAGTATAATCTTTTTGGCTTGATTCTCTTGCTTTACAGTAAAAATCACTTCCACTGTATCAACTAAGCAATGCGATCCGACTTACTCGCAGGTAGCACAACCCTGTTAGCCGGCATTATGGGGATTTAGAAAGGAGGAGAGAAGCACTGAGTGTCTGGTATTTGGCTAAGGAAAATACCTAGGCCAGTCAGAACCTGCTAGGAAATTAGCATACAAAATGTAAATGACGCTGGAGGCACGAGGCTGGATTAGCAGATGTAAGGGGATTTATAGAAATAAAGGAGAAGGAAGCTAATGCATTAAGGATTTTTTTTCTTCTCAAACATGAGTGCAGCCACTTCTTTTTGCTCATACTCTCACTTCAACATTTCAGTACCTAATAAAATATTGTTAACGTAGCATTACAATACAGCATTTTTTTCAGAAGATTTATCCAAGTAAAATTAATGACATGGTTTTAGTAAAACTTATCTCAAATGTTAATTTGATATATATCGTGTAATTTGCACTGTTAATTTTCATAGTATCTTGGCAAAAATCCAGTTTTGGTAATTACAGTTAGCAAATGAAACTTCACCTGGCTGTTTCCAGGGGTGAGAATGGGTTTCTTTCTTTCCTGCAGCATAAACAGGTCCTCTTAAGAGCTGTCACGTGCAGCCTGGAGAGCCATCAGAAATATTTGTGGTGATGTACTGAAGTGGAAGATATAATTTAAGGATTCCAACTTTAATTTTCAGATTATTTTGTAGGCTAATATTATTGACACAAAGGACATCTAATGCGTTCAGCAGTATCTTGTTCTAGTTCTCATCCTGCATAACAAAGAGTTTATGTATTTTTTTTTTGTTTTAAATGGTGGTTTAAATCCTGTTTTAGTTTAAGCATTGATTTTTGCAGGGATTATACATGGCTGACATGAGCTCATGTGGGGCTGGATCCTGCCTGGGAAGCAAATATACCCCCAAGCCTTCAAGTCCTCCTTAAGCATTTGCTGAGAACATTTATTGAGAGTTTTCTCTAAGAACACTATTTTAAAAACTTTTTTTCTCAAGGTAAGACCAACCTTTTCATAATAATTAATGTAGTAGAATAATCAGTAATTAGACATAGGTACAGGAGTTGAGCTATAGCATCTGCATCGTTTATCTGTGTTTGTTTTGATTTTCCCTTAGCTTTGGCGGTTTTATCAGTTTTGTTAGGTGTATTGCTAGGATAGGAGAGATTTTTCCAATGGTTCTTGAGATCTTGAGATGTCCTAGTCATCTTCTGTGGCATGAAGTCTATTCTTTGTTTGGCTCATCTGGCGTTAATTTTGTTGCCTTTTTTTTTTTTTTTTTTTACAGGTAGATAAACTGAGATGCAAGGGATTGACAATTTATTGGGAATGGTTAAATAGGCATTTATATTATAGCAAATTAATATCCTTTCATAGGAGAACCCAAGCAGTTATTTCCAAAAAGACAGATTTCCATCTTTAACCTAAGAAATATATATGACAAACACATAAATTGAGCTCTTACAGCATGAAGACTTGCCATTGAGTATATGGCAAGAACCCATGTTCTTTAACAAAAATTTGTTTTGCTATTAAATGAATCCAAGTGAATCAAGGATTATAGAGGTACTAGAAGGTGAGGTTTTATTACAGCTTGCTTAGTACATTATGTTATATAATAATCTCTAATTTTCTATTAATCTACATTGCCAGTTTCCTAGAAGTACAGATAAATTTAGATAAACTTTCTGCCTAACCCTTCACTTAAAGAAGACATTGTTAGGTGTATTTAATATTTTTTTTCGTAAATGACTCCAAGCATATTTTTTGTGGAAACACAGTTCCTTTTTAGCTCTTTTCTGTTCCAACTTTATTGTGACCTTCTTATTACCTCTAGTTGCAGGGAGTTTACAAGAGCTTATTATTTTGTAACCTTCTGAGTACTGAGTTTTGGATTGTTTTTTTAATTAGCATTTTAATTGCTCATCAAAGTAATTGAAAATTGTGTTCAAAAACGGGTGCCTTTACTAATCCCTTTGCTACCAGTCAACTTTAAGATTTTTCCCAAGGTCAAATGTATGACTGTGATATAGTGGAAACTTTCTTTCCTTACCTGATGCCAAAGGCTTAAGGAGCAGAGGGGTTTTGACTGTGCTTTGCAGTCATTGTCTGCATAGCTGCATGTACCAAATTTGCTCTAGGGAGATGTGTTACTCTACTAATCAAAGCCAATTTTCACTTGTTCGAAGGACAGAAGATGAGTCTGAAGTGGTTAATGGTGGGTAGGGAAGCTTCTTCAATGGATGACACTGTTCTGGGACAGTGTGTTCATCCAGTGATACTCATCCTACTGCTAAGATATGATCACTAGACTCTAAACTAATGGGTAATTCCTGGAGCTGTCTAGAAAAGAGGACTCATTAGTTAGTTGGGTAGTGGCTAGTTATTGCAAAATGATGTTAGGAACTGTCTGTGGAACAAATTCCAGGTCTTGGCGAACTCGAGTTACAGTCTCTTCAGGGACTGTACTGTGAGCAGAAGATGAACTATTTGCTTTGCAACCTGTGGAGTTCTTGATGTTGATGGAAAAATTGTTCAGAGATACCATGAGCCAGAAAGTATCAGCCTCTCAGTGACAAATTGTTCTGATTTTTAGAGCCTACTAATTGTAGTTGTAATGCTGGCTGAAGTTAATAGTTGTTGTTTGAGACTGGGTATCTCATGTTTAGAATCTTCTTTTATAACTTTTTTTGAGAGAGCTCTTAGTCTTTTCAGTCAATTTGTTACAGAACAAAATGGATATTAAGAGGTATATTAAGATTTATGTTGAGTTTTATATATATATATATATGCACACACACACGCACACGTGCTTATGGTGAATATGCTTGACCATCCAATATAGAGGGAGAAATCTTGGTGCCAACCAAAGCTCTGCTAGGTATTTTAATGGTGATGGAATCTCTGACGTTGTAGGAAAAGCTCACTTTGCAATGTGCTTCTTGACTTGTATGCAAAGCAGGATTAACCATGAGCTGAGCTTGCAGATGATTTAAAAAAAAAAAAAAAAAAAAAAAAAAGAAATAAAGAAAAAGCTCATTGTCACTGGATAGACTTGAGGGGAAACGACACTGGTTTTTGTTTTGGAAGTTTGTAAAAAGGAAGTCTCTATTATGTCTCAAATCAAAATAAAACAGCCGGAGACTGACCCACTGGAACATTTCATACTTTTCATTGCCAGCGGGAGATCCTCAGTGAGGCAGAGCAGATGTAATTATTGACAGAACATAAAAAAAAAAAGTTTGTTTGCCTTGTTGTAATGAGGACAGCTCAGCAGGATTGGACCGGAGTATGCTGGATTCTGACTGGCATACAAGCTTGTGTGCTGCAGTTAGCAGGGGTCTTAGCCGCTTAATTACATGGAGTTATTTTTGCTTTTGCAAGTGCTAGTAACTTTTTAGAAGAGGTAAGGGCTTCTTGCAGTACTTAAAACTTGTAGTTTAAAAGAATTATCTGTCAAATCATGGGAGTTAGTGCTGGGCTTGGAAATACAGTTTGGTAGTGAGCCCTTGAACCTGATGGAGTGGATGAGAGTTTCTTCATCACAGAATTCATTTTGTCTTCTGAGTCTTGGCTTCTACTTCCTTTTATGAAGTTGGAAATGTAAACGTCACTTAAACTGGAGGGAAGGAAGGGATGCTTGCACTTCTTCGGTATAGGTGTGAACGTTCGGTTCTGAACCATTTCTTGGCTCGCTAGCTGAGAATTTGTTCTCCTATACCTAGAGAAGAGAAGATCTAGCAGCTGGGAGCAGAAAGGTGCCTGAGGCCTGAGTTGCTTCCTGAAGGCGGCTTTTGCACCTTGTGACCTACACAAGGACCCCAGGGAACTTCTGTGCCTGATGTTGCGGAATATAAATATGCTGTCCCAAGGGCTTTCCTGAAAGCCACTCAGGAACTTTCCTGAAGCACCAGTGGGTGCTTCTTCTAATGTAGAGTTTCAGGAAAAGCAGCTCTATGTGTAAAATGTGTCTGTATTTGTAAATAACTATGACTTCTAAGAATGAAAATAATAGAATGTCAGATGCCTGGAATATATAACCAATGTACGCAGAAAGAAACTATCTTCTATTAAAGCAGATCCATGAATTAAAGTACCATTTTTTAGTAACTGCATCCTGATGTTGATTCTCAGCTCGATACAGATGATGGTGAAGCTGCTTATGGGCTTGTTAGAGACTGCAAAAGTACTGAAGGAGCCATCCTTGAATACGGTTTAGGCTTGAAATAATGAATTCCTTCGGTTTGCCAATCTCTGTTATACTTACTGGTTTAAAAAAAAAATAAAAAAAAACTTCTGAAATTGTGAACAACTTGAGATTTTTTTTTTGTCCAGTGGGAAATCAGTTTTTTTTTTTTTTTTCGTAAAAGTTCCAAGCTGGTCTGAAAAGTTGTATTTTTTGTGCTTTGTAAAGAATTTCTTTTAATAGTAATGCCAAAGATGTTACTTCTTGCAGGCAGTCCAAGTATTAACTATAACATTTTAGATCAAAGCAAAGATATTAAGAGTTAAATATTTACTTTATAGGGTGCCTGTATAAAAATGTAAAATAATTAATTTTCTTATTGTTCTGTTATGAAATTCTGCCCACAACAATGTATTCTTGTAAAATGCTGAGTTTTCTTCTGGAAGATTGTTTTCTTATTTTTCAGCACCTTGTATAGGGAAGTGCAGTTATTCTCAGTGAGATGTGCTTTGAACTAATTAACTTATCTCTAAACACATGGCGCATCGCATATTAAAATGCACCATAGATTGCAGTCTTTCTTTCTCTGTGTGAGATATATCTTGGATCAAACGTTGCTGAGGATACGGAAGGCTGTAGTTTAAAAAAAAAAAAAAAAAAGGCATTAGAACTGTCTTCTATTTCTTCAGTTACATTGAGGCATTGAAAAAATATCCTACTAATCATTAATTAAACTCAGTTGTAAGATGGTCAACAAATAATCTTTGCAAAAGTGATGCAAAAGAATAAAAAAAATCTTTTTGATTAATCATTTTCTGAGCTGCACCACTTGTGCAAAGATTGAACTTGTGGTTTGTGTCTTAGCTGGCTGGTGGGACACAGGTATGGGTTGTGACTCCACTGCCTGCTCTTGCCCTCCCTTTCTGCCTCCCTGCAAACAGCTGCTGGGCAGCTGGGCCCCATGTGCTCAATATTAGTTTTCTGGTTGTCATGATTAATTTACTGGTCTTTAAGACTTGGATTTCCAGTGCCTGCTTTCTCTTCTACATCATCATCACATCATCTTCTACATAACTAGTTATCACCTTAATCCCTCCGGAATGATTGTTGGCAAGGTCCTGCACTTGGGAAAAAATAACTCTGGTCACCAGCACAGGCTGGGGACTGACCTTCTGGAGAGCAGCCCTGCAGAGAGGGACCTGGGCGTCATGGTGGATGACAAGTTGACCATGAGGCAGCAGTGCCCTCGTGGCCAAGAAGGC
>JAYECN010465873.1:0-18370 GCA_035222435.1 Microcambeva ribeirae | reverse complement strand
AGGTGGGCTACAGGTGGCGGGCTGATCCCATTGGCTAGGGAGCCAGGAGATGGGAGGGGCCGTGGCTCTGGCAGGCGGCGAGACGCCTCTCCCCGGGCAGACTGATTGGCTACGAGGAAGAGCGGGGATGGTGACCCCCGGAGTTGATTTGCTGGTCTCAGTCTGCGGCCACTTCTCATTGGCTATCTGCTTTGTGGGCGGGGCCTCTGGCGCTATATAAAGCGGACGGGACGGGTGTGGTCGGCAGCCACCTGTGGTCAGCACGGCGGTGTGGGCGCGGCCATGTGAGCGCGGGTGCGGGGTGGCGCATTGCAGCGGGCGGGCGGGCGGTTCCGGGCCTTCTGGGCGCGCGGAGCCTCCTCCCCACGCTGGGCGCCTTACTGGGCTTCTCTCCGACGCTCTGTGTCTCCCAGGTCCGAGCCAGCGCAGCAGCCCCCTCCCGGTACCCCGGAGGGGGTGGCCCCTGGTGGGCCCCCCGCCAGGCAGCCCTCTAGTGCCGTTACTGACTACCGGCTGCAGCAGACCCAGGCTGAAGTGCAGGAGGTCAGTAGCTCGCTCGCTTCCCAGCGGCTGCGTGGGCTCTGCTCTGTAGCAGCAATATTTGTGATCAGAGTGGGTGTTGATAGGATGGATGCTTGCAAAACTTATATTAAATACTCCAAAGGTAAGTTGACAAGGCTCTGAAGAGCCTGGAGGAGAGTCAGAGGCTGCCTTACCCTGAAAAGCTGCCTTGTTCCTCAGGTGGGGTGTGAGGAGCAGGAGTGGCAGGCTTCTGATGCCTCACGTTGTGCCTCTGCTGTGGAAGCAGAGCTGCCTGGGGTGCAGAGCAGCTCCAAGCCTTCCCAGCTGCTTGGAGAGAACAGCCTGTCTGTGGGCAGGCTTAATGCCTCAGCCGTTCACTTTTTAGTAACTCAGCATTAGTCAGAGGCCAAGACTTTGCTTTTGTGTTAGTAAAGAAAGGTGAAAAGGTAACTGCTGCTGTTCCTCTTCTTTCTGCAGGTGGTTGGCATAATATGTGAAAATGTAGACAGAGTGATCAAGCGAGATGAGAAACTGTCAGAGCTAGACGACCGGGCCGATGCGCTTAAGGCTGGTGCTTTACTGTTTGAAAACAATGCAGCCCAGCTCAAGAGGAAGTACTGGTGGAAGAATTGCAAGGTGAGTTACCTGGGGCTCAATAACTACTTCAAATACTTAGGATTCTTTCAGTGGAAAGATTTGAGGCCTGGGCTGTCCTGTCTTCAGGGTGGTGAGGACTATCTTCTGGCTTTCAGAAACTTGTCAGTCTGTTTGGAGCATTAACCTCTGACAATATCTCTCTCCAGATGATGATCATGATGGGAGTGATTTGTGCCATTGTGGTGGTGGTGATTGTAAGTAAGTATCTTAAAAAAAAAAAAAAAAAAACTAACTCTAGAACACTATAAACTTTCCTTTTTGATTTAATGTCTGGAGGGTCTTGGTTGCAGGTGGTTACTTCCAGGAGCACCATTTCTGGGAGTTCCCCTCTGGGGAAACATACTTCCTGGGGAAATGGTATGTTTTACCCAATGGCAAAAGGAATTGGGAGAGGTGTGGGGGAACAATCTCTGTAGAATGGCAACTTCTGTCTGCCAACTGAAATGAACCTGTGAGTGTGAGGGGCAGCCATCTTGGAGAGGGTGGGTTGGGTCGGGTCCCTTCCTTGGTGGAGGCTTTGGTGAATCCTTGGTGTAACTTGCCCTCTTGTTCTCTCCTTTTTTTTTTTTTTTTTCTCCCCTGTTCCTTCAGTCTACCTCTGTACTTGAATGTATCCCCTTCAATCTGCTACATACTGTCCCCTGTCACCTTGCCTGTCTCTTCTCCTGTCTCCCTAAATCTTTTCTTCCCTTCCACCTAGCTTCATTGATTACTGGTTTATGTTTGTCCCTTGGATAAGACTCTCAAAAGTTGTTCTGAACATGGGTTAGACTCTTCAGCAGTCACTGCTGCTGTAAGAGCTCTCTGAACTTAGAGGAAGAGTGGGTAGCTGTTACTGGTGCTCTTCTGTAGAGAATATGTAGTTTGTTTTGGGTGTGAGCTTGTCAAATAGTGCCTCTGTCAATTCTGGCAGTATAAGAATGCCTTAATGCAGTGCCTTGGGAAGGATGAAGGACCTAAGTATATGAGATTCTTTAGCCTTCTGCCTAACAAGTGACTAAAACATTCGTTTAGATTTCTCTTCTCACGGAGAGATGAGCACTTAACAAAAGTCATTTCTAGAACTTGCCTGACCTTAGGTTAAGATTTGCTCTCTCAAAATGGCTCTCCTGGTGATTATAAAAGGGAGCCTGTGTGATTACCTCAGTTCTGTTTAACAGACTAAATGTCAAGTAGACAGTAACAGAACTTATTTCAATTAAAATGCGTGTGTGGAATAAAGACCACCTGCCAAGAGAAAGGAGGAGAAAAGACAATAAGGAATATAGTCAAAAAATACTCCTTTTGGCTATGCAGATATGAGCTAGGATTCTGTCTTTTCTTCTATCTTCTAGCTTTCTGGTAAAGTTTGGGATGGGCTGGAACAGGAGCAGGAATGGCAGTTTTGGTTTTGTGTTCTTGTCTTAAATGTTTGAGTTCCAAATGGGATAGGTGGAGAGGGAGGGAGCTAGAGGTATTTCAGGTGAGACTGAGCAAGTTGTGCTGCTTTCTGGGAATGCCTGTTCTGTTTCTCCTACCTCAGAGTCCTAACTCTCAGCAGGTGTTACAGAAAACTAACAGCCAGGACTTCAAAGGGAAAGGCTGCTCTGGGCATGTGCATTGCAAAGTGACATCAGATGCTCCTGTTTGGCAGCTCTGATACTTGGCCTGTCAAAATGAAATTCTCCTATTTGGTACAGTCTCTCTTGATCTGGGATCCATGATGGCCACTGGGGATACATTTAGTGCATGGAACTCAATGGTTTCCTGTGAGCAATCCCCCATCTTGTTCCCCCTTGGGAATGAACAAGAAATGTGAATTATTTAAATGTGTTGTCTGAACTACAGTTAAATAAGCTGTACTTAAATAAGCTTAACTTATTTAACTACAGTTAAATAAGCTGTTCATCGGTTTCTGTTGTCTTTTGGGGTTGTATGAGTCTCTCTGAACTGTGGTCTATAATCTAGCCCAGAGAACTAAGTTTAGGAAGAGATACAAGATGGAAGGAGCAGATGTGTGTGGGTGTGTGTTTTTTTTTTTTGTTTTTTTTTGTTTTTTTTCCCTTCCCCCTAGGCATTTTGGGAAAGCCTCTTTGCTCCTCAGGTCCTCAGGTAGCTAGGCAGGGGGTAGGTTCTGCATGCTCACTTCATGCCCCAGCATTTCACTTGTGCTCAGTTCATCTCCATGCAGTTCCATTCCCCTCCAACTCAGATGAGGGCAGAGATGAAGATCTGGAGTGAAGCAGCCCTCATCCCCTGAGCACTTCTCTATTTCCATGTGGAAATGAGATGTGGTGGATGGTCAGAAGTGCCTCTACTGAAGAGGAGCCAGGGTCTATTGTACTTATTGCTGCTTGCCTTTAGAGTATGTGCATATGTGCTTGAGGCCCCCCAGACCAGCAGTTCTCTGACTTGAAAGCAAGTGTTTGATGCTGTGTTTCCCTAGTTCTGCTAGGTTGTCTTTTCCATTTTTCTCTTGGATGTTAGTTGTATGTTGCCTCTTCTACCTTTTCCTTCCTTTTGTGTCTCTGTATGGGGGGGGGGTGTCAAAAGTCACCAAGGCCCACTAAGTGTGAAGTGAGGGGCTCCATCCATAGCACTCCAGCCACTCACATGGGGAGCATTTTCACTTGTAAACACCACTGTAATCTTGTCTGGCATGTTATAGTAGTCAACTCATGTACTTTAAGTGGTCTCAAAGAAATACAACTTACCACCTTACTGAGTCTGCCTGTTCTTTTTGAGGGGGTGGGGAGTGGACCATGGAGTACGGAGTTGCTTATGGAAGTGTGTGTGTGTTTTTTTTGTCTTTTTTTTTCTTCTTGTTCTTCCCTACTACTTGCACATCTGAAGTTTTGAATTGCAGTGAAGCCAGTTGTAATCCTACTGGAAGTGTATTCTGGACTGACTTGGTGGTTAAGTCTGTAGTAAGTACGATGGGTGGAAAGGCTACTTGATCAAATGTGGCTCCCAGCCCCTATCTGCACAGCCTATGTCTAGCCCATGGAGGTGCAGCCCTTTCAGTTTCAATAGCACCTTCAGCCACAGAATATTTCCTCCTTTTGGGCTGGGAGTGGGGCTGGGAGACTTCTGTTCAAGGTCGATGTGGAGAGCTCCATGAGCAGTGGCAGTGACTTAAAGGAAGGCTGATATGAAATAAATGCCTCTCCCATTTTGCTTCACTGTAAATGTGGAACTCACTGGATAGTAAGGCTCTTGCCCCTTGCCTAGTGCTAACCTTTTAAAAAGCAAGGTGTCAATGCCCTAATTTGTCTTGTCTAGGTTGTCAATATTCAGTGTGGGTTGTGGTTCTCTGGTGATTAACACATCTGTTGGCAGAGTCTTAGCTAAAGTCTAAACACTGCCAAGACAAAATCAGGACAATATTGTAAATGGTGAAATTGGAGCAGTATGGGCAGTCTAAATTTTTCAAAGATTAAAGTCATTTTGGGAAATAAGAGTGTTTGACTGTCTGGTGGATTAAAGTGTACTGTGCTTTTAAGAACGCAAGGCTGCAGCCCCTGTGCTGTGCTGTCCCTAGCCCATCCTTGGGCCTCGAGTGCCCTCCACACCCAGCTACTCTGAAGGACAAGCCTGGGTGCTAAACATGCTGCCTCCTTCCTGGGAGGCCAGGAAGCACCCTGAGGCTTGTCAGCTCATGCACTGCTGTGTGAAGCAGACCTGCAATGAGGAGCATGTGTCTGACCATGCATCCTTTGGTGAGGGTGTAGGTTTCCAAGCATTGTTGGGATTGCCTTCTGCAAGAGGTGTCCCTTAAAGCATCTGCATCTCTGCTGTTCCTGTTGAGTTCTTATCCTGGACAGATAATGCATGCTGAAAGCAAGGCTTTGGCAAAAGCTAATTTTTTAAATGTCCAAGTAGCAATTCAAGCTCTGCCTTTAGATGTGCAGCTGCTTGTGCAACTGTTGCCTTCTGAGGGGCTGTAACTGCTCCAAACTCCATGCAAAAAGCCTCAACTGTACTGGGTATGTCTAAAATCCTCAGGCATTTCTAGACCCCTTAGTGCTTGCTCTGGCCTTTCTTCAGATTCCTATCAGAAACAGTATACCAAAGGGTGTTCCATGCCTGGCAGTTCCCATCAAAAGCAGTAGGCCACTTCTGCTTATTTGGAGGGTAAACAAATAGTAATGAGGAAAACAGAAAACACTATACTCCATGAGGGTAGGAAGCCTTAAGTTGGTTAAGGGAGGCAATAAAGATACATATTTTTTTGTACCTGTCCACTATTTGCCCCACTGAACAATTATTTGCCATCTCTGAGATCTAGCAGCTTAAATGTAGGTTTAAAAAAAATAGGTAACTCATCCATACCTATTGGATAATAGAATTGAGCCCAGAGTGCTGCTTCTGAGGAGAATTCCAGAGAGTCTGGAAGATGTAGAGCTATAGTACACAGCTGATGTCATCTGTGGTAATGCTGGCCCTTCATTCAACTTGTTTACCCTGTTTTCCAGCCAAAATAAAGTTCAGCTGCACTTAAAACACAGCTGCCATAGACCTAAACATATATATAAAAAAATGGAATTAAACAGTTATTCAGGACATCCTGATTTGCTCCCCAGGTTTCCAGTAGTTACATTTGCAGTGACATCTCTGTTCTGATTTGAAGTCATCAGCCATTTTCTGTGATATTTCTCTTGTTGCTTTAGAAATTCACAGCCTTCTCTCTTTGTATTTTTCCTGTTTTTGTGTCGTTCCCCAGCCCCTTTTCTCCCCTGCCTGCTGAAGACTTCTTTTCTGAGCTCTGTAACTAGGCAGCTGTCCCTGTGCTTTCTAACTGTTGTGCAATGCTTTTCAGGCATCCCTTCGTTACATTAATTAGGATCATTGCTTCGCCCTCTGCCAAACTGCTGACTCTCACGCTTTTGAGGAACAAGTTTTCAACAGATAGCAGGGTATACCTGTACATGGCTCCCTCTCTATTTTTTTCCTGCCTGCTCAGCCCGCCCGTGCTTAATTTTCCTTCCAAGTCCGGTAGAGTTGCATCTTTCCTGCTGTATGGCTGTGTTGCCCCAGGGAACTGGTGCTGTTCTTTCCACCTTCTGAGCTGTGCAAGGCCACTGAATTCTCCAAAAAGACTCCTCCAAATTCCTTTGACTCGTTGAACACTCTTCACTCTTTTGTAGGTCTATGGGCTTTCACAAACTTCATGCCCTTCCCTCATCTTCTGATATTTTTGCAGTCCTGTCCTCAAGCTTCCCTGTGTCCAGGCACACATACTTGTGTTGGTAATTCGCCAGCAATCCTTTTCTCCCCAAATGTTTGTTGCTGTTTGTTCTCCAGCTCCTCCTGCTATGCACACTGCTCTCCTGGTAACTTAGTACCTCCTACCACTTGAACTATTCCCACGTTCAAGTGTCAATGTCCTTTACCAACAGTTCTGTAACTCTTTTCTACCAAAAAGAGCTGCCTCTTTTTTTTCTTTTTTTCTTTTTTTTTTTTTTTTTTAATGTTTGTTTGCCCTCCAGTCTTGTCTTAAACCATATTGCACACACACATTCTTAAGTGCTTCTTGCTGAAGGGGTCTGGCCCTTCCAAACTCATTCTACTTCCCAGTTCTTCCCCAGAGCCGTTACTGCTGCAGGTCCTCTCTACCTGTGTTTCTTGGTGCCTGCTGGCAATTCACATGACTCTTCTTGAATAGATCCTTTCTTCCAGAAACATGTCATTTCTAGCAACAATTCTTCAACCCCCTCATCATCGGCATCTGCCCTTCTTCCAATTCTATGTTGTAATGTCAAAAAGGCTAATTTTATTACTCCACTATGCCCTTTATGTACAACCTCCTCTGCTTCTACGGTGCCCCTTCTGCACAACCATCTGCTTCATCCCCATCTCCTTTGACCCATTGACACACAACTCATTTCCTACAGTCCAACCACTCCAAAACGCTGTCTGCTCCCCAAAGTTGAGTGCTTCTCCAAAGTGCCCTCCACTCTTCACTCCCACACCCTTCTACACTGGTCTTGCTCTCCAGCTAAACTGTCCTTCTCTTCCTAATCCTTCTCATTCCCTCCTTATGTTCACATCTCATAGTTTCCAGCCTTACAAAATATGTCTTTTGTCACTGAAATAATACTTCTCTTTTTTGGCAACTCATTCTTTTCTCAAAATATTCTCACCTCTTTTTATATTTTTCCCCTTGACTAAGCACTTGATCCTTTCTTCTTGCTGTTCCCTACCTGCTTCAAACAACCACCTTCCCCTCTTAGGGTTCTTTTTTTTCTATATCTGTCCTTTTTTTCTTCTCCAAATCCTCTTGACCACTGCACCTTGGTTCCGCTGCAGTTATTTTGCCTTGGAAACACTTGTGACTTTCAAACTCCAGGGGTATTCCTTAACCTCTGATTGCTTGTGTCCCTCTCATTCATTTCCCTGATCCAGTCAAATACATCTTCTCCTACTAGTGCATGTTCAGACCTTACCAACATTCCCTTTTATTGCAGTCTCTCCTAATAACAACCAAGTAACTCAAGTAAAGGGCACAGCTAGGATTCCCTTTCTGTTCTTCCCTTTTCCCCAGTACTTCTCTTTCCTAAGTACCACTACGCTGTATAACCTCTCTTCTTAGAGGTTCTCACATCCTCCGAATTCATCCTATCTCAGCAATTTCTCAAGCCCTCGGAATAACTTCACATTGTCCTGATAATTCCTCGACTGATTTTCTTCCAAATCCTCTTAAGTAGGTATTTAAGGTAGGTACTTAAGGTGCTTGTGCCCTTTACACCCGCTCTGATGATTGTTCCCCATGCAGAAAATAACCTGCAACTCTTTCCTACTTCAGCAGCTCCAAACACTTCTATAATTCTCTGCTATTATTTTTAAGTCTCTAACCACTCTTCCCTCTTCTCCCTTTGTAATGCCTTGGCATCATTATATAAACTTTTTTTTTTTTTTTTTTTTTCCCCTCATTCTTCTCTTTAAACATATGGGACTATCTTCCACACTTCTTACCCCTGCAAAGCAAACCACTTTTATACCCTAGCTCCTCTATGGAATGATTTTTGTCTCCCACACTTTCTTTCCCTTTTCAAGGTCTTTTATTTCTATTTCTCTGCCTTCCACTGCATGACAGGTGCTCCAAGTCCAAGAACACACAGCTTAACTTTACTCAGTGTCCACAGTTGCTCCTCGTACATTTTCCACATCCTCCAAATAACTGCACTTCTCTCATACCTGTGACTCCTAAGAATTTTCATCCTCTCAACCTCTTGTACAAGTTTCACCCCACTGAAAGCTCAAATCTTTCATTGCTATTTTGCTGACCCATGAATCCCCCAAAAAGCAAACTTTCTCCCCTCCTTTATATTTCACGTTCTCAATGAAACACTAACTTCTCATGAATTTCGCTTTCATCCCAGCACTGCTGGACTTACCTCCCATTTTCAGACAGACCAAAACCACTACACTTCTGTTGAGCTGATGATTTGTGGTCTTGTCTGTCTACAGCAAATGTAGGGGTGTTCTTGGGGTGCCTATGTAGCCAAATGTACAGCCTACAGTTTGCCTACGTAGGCAAATGTAGGGATGTTCCTAATCACCTAAAGGGCCCAAGATGGCCATTTGTGCACTGATACCTAGGACAGATAGGGGTAGTTTAATCAACAACCTGTAAAACAACATGTTTGTACAGCTTTTTAACTCTGGATTTACAGCTACCCAAAATGGGGGCATTACTTTCTTCAAGTCCATCAATTAAAACCATTTTTTACATATTGACATTTTTTACAGAAAAGACAAATAATGTGGCATGAGCTTCCTCCAGGGAAAACATCACTTCCTCCTCTGATTGCATATCTTTAAGAGGCTGAAGAAAACTTCATCTGTTTTTCATAGTTATGTCTCTGATTAATCTTTCTTTAATTACCCACTTAACTCTGCATAATGCAGTTGGTCACATCTATTTTGTGGTTATCACACAGCACCTTGTCATGTGAGGAATCTTGTCTTCTTTAGATATGCCAGAAGGATCTTGCTCAATATGGATTATCTTACATGATACAAAGAGATGGTTTAGATGTTGCACCTGCTATTTATCCTTTCTTGATTTGGGTCCAGTAAAAAATGTCTTTACATGCCCAGTGAATAGCAGTGAGTTTTCCTTACTTAGCTGTTAAAGCTGTACTGTCACTTTTTTTTTTCCCTCATTCACATGCCAACAACTTGCTATGGCTGCAGACTATAGTACTGAATTCATGACTAAGAACTGGGCTGCAGGGGCAACATTTCCCAATTGCTTTTTTTTTTGACCAAAGTAATTTTGTGTTATGATTCCTAGACATTAAACCTAACTGTTAATTTGCTTCTTGAATAGCATGTTTCTGCTGAACAAAGAAGTCTTTAAATTAAGGCAATTTTGTGGTTTTACAATTTCATTAAACACTTTCTTCTACATTCTCCTGTAAATGCAAAAATTTTTTTTTTTTTTTTTTTTCTTGTTGAAGAACTCCTGATTTTTTCCTGTAGGGGCCTCCCTTGGGAAATACATGTTTCCACACCTCTAAATGCCAGTGGCTGAACCACTTTCTGAACAAGAATGCCTACAGCTTGTCCCCCCCAGGACTCGCTAGGCTTTTACTCCCAGTGGAGAAACATATCTCAAACAAGGGGCATCAGCTGTATATAGGGAGCTTCAGCACAGTATTGGGATAAAGTCTAAGGAACTATGGTTTTTTGTAATAAACAATATACAGTGCATGTCTATAAGCATGAAAATCACACTGCTGGGAAGTGAAATGTATGTTTTAGGTAAGTTGCAAGCAGTGCAGTAGCAGGACAACAGGTATAGGTTTAGTATTTTAAAGAGAAGAATTAGGCATCAGCTTATGTACTGTAGTAAAATCCTCAAACTTCCCAAGGATAGTGCATCCACCTTTATATTTAAAATTTCTGCAGTTTTTATATGATAGTTAACTATATTCTAAATTCAAAAGGGGCTGTTTGCATTATGATTGGCTGTATGAATCGTAATTTAGTTCTTTAGGAAAGGGACATCACCACAGACTTGATGTAACCTTTTCTTTGATCTTGTCTATTTGGTTCTTTCTTAATATGATACAGCTTTCCCTGAGAAGCTCTTAAATTAAAGTGTGCCATCTCCTACACCTCATAATCCTCAGCAGAGCCCCTGTGGCTGAACCAAAAAAGGTTTGACTGAAAGAGAGGAAGGCATTGCATGATCTGAATTATTTTGATACTCTCTTGCAGGTGTTCATGGGGCCCGTGGCGGCAGAGTCACTGTTTGGGACTGAGGGTTTGCATCTCCGTGTCAAGGACTACTTTGTTCCCATAGCCCCTAAAACCAGGGAGGGACAAGCTAATGTTGAGATCAATTTATCCTGAACTTTGTGGCAAACAAGCAAACAGCTGGAAATCCAAGCGTACGTTTTACCACAAGGAAGCAGACTGGTGCAGAGCTAAGAACTACCAGTGCCATTAAGTCATCTTAAAAGAGGAGGCCTTATTCTGAGGGAGCGTTTAGTCCTGACTTGAGAGTGGCAGCAAGTGTCAACCACCTCCCCCAAATATCATGGGCAGTTTAGATGGAGATTATGGCAGTGATTGTCCTCGCTCAGGGCTGTGTATGTAGCCTCTCCTCTGGGGAACAAGGAGAGAGGACACAACTTGCTCTTGGGATCAGACCTGGCCATGAGGAAAGAGGAAGCAGCAACCTGTTTCTAACCTTAGGGAAAGCTACAGGAAGCTCAGCCCACTGAGGGGTGAGGCCCATACAGCCCTGCTCAGCCTCAATTCCTGCCCCTTGCCGCACACAGAAGAGGACAGCCACACCTGCCAAACCTCTTTAATTAGTAACAGACGAGAACTGTGGCAGCATCCGTGTCACAAGGAAAAGCAAGCATGCGTGCACATGTAGGTGAATGCACGCAAGGAGTGTAAGGAAACTGAGATGACCTCTTACGCACACATAGACTAGACTGGCTCTGAGTCCTGGTGATCCCCAGAGCAATAATATTTAATGAGACTGAAGAATTGAGCTATAACAGTGAAAGCAACTAACCGATGGCCAACCACAGTGCCGTATGCTGCTACGATCCACATAGAGCACTACAGAAAGAAGGAAATGCAGGTTCCACAGAGAATGTGTGCAGCCTCTGATCCAGTTGCCACCCATGTGCACTGTGCAGATGCTACTTCCTCATTCATGTCCCATCTCGCTATCCCTGCTTGGCCCGTGTGGTTCCAGGCTGTTGTAAGTTGGCAGCATGGTCACTACAGCCTCAACAGTGAAGCGGTGTGGAGCTCTGAGGCCCGAGGGCTCATCTTGGAAAGCAGTGTTGTCCTGACTGCTTGGATGTGGCGCCGGTGGGGAATGCCTCTTGTGGGAACGGAGCCAGCGGAAGGCCAAGATAAAAGTGATGGCACTGAAATCCAGAATCAGCTCTGCGAGTTCCATCACAGAAAGTACAGAGGATCCAAACCACAGACTCCATTGATTCCCAAGCTGGGACAGCAGAGTCACTACCTACAAGAGACAGAGCAAGGGCAGTGAGAAAAAGCACCTGTTGGAGTCCTTTGCTTCCCTGCCCACTTCCAGTAGCAGTAGCCCCATGGTGCTGGGCAGATCTTCCCATCCTGCCATAGGCAGAGAGGCTTGACAGCCAGCAGTGCCTTTGGAAGGAATACCCTCCAATTCAGAGGAACAGCTTGGTGGTGGAAGAGGTGGCTAGAGAGGACAAGGTGGTGAAGTAGGTACCGTGAAAGCTGGAGATTCCCCATTGGTCTTGTAATTCCATTCTTCAAAAAATATATTCACTTTTGCAACTCCATTCCTGTTGAAGAAATATGGAGCTGAGTAACCTGCAATCTCTGTATTTCTCTATCAAGCTTAGTTATTTCCTTTGCCACCTTCTGCCCCTCATCTCCCTCATACGTACAACACCCAGAGGCTTTTCCCCATTTCAGCAGTCTTTTCATTCAGCAGTCTAATAAGTCCAGTTCAGCCTAACTGAATATATGAGGTAAATGGTTGCCTAACTTGTGCTACAAAACAATTTTTAGCACAAACATGACATTTCTGAGACTGCTCTGTGAAATCCAGTGTCTGTGGTGTCTTAAACCAGCAACATGCAGAAGCTCCTGTATAGCTCTTCTTCCCGCCTTTACCATGACTCCAAACCACACAACAGTGGCCAGAAACTTATTATTTTCAGACTGGCAGCTGACCTTTTTCAGACTCTTCACTTGGATTTTCAGTCCTTGCTGAAGCCTCAATTATTTCCACTCAGACTCAAATCCATATCCATATCCTCAGGTCCTTGAACCCCCATGTGTCATCTCTTCCTAACAGTGGCTTAATCTGAATTCTGACCTGCTCACATGCAAATACCACTGGGACTATTTCTGTTTCTGATATGACCCCAGCTTATAGGCTCTCACCTCTTTGATGTGATATTGTATTTGTTCTGTTGTGAAAGCATGTAAAAAACCCAGTCCTGAAATGAAAGTGAGAAAAAAAAAAAAAGCATTACATAATAACTGTCATCTTTTGCAGGATTAGTACTGGCTGAGGGAGGGCTAAACTAGAGTTCTGAGCTGTACTGGGAGCCAGGACACCACTCCCTTACCTCTGAGACAGCAGAAGGCCAGCGAGAGTATCCAGCTGACAGCTGGTATTCTGTCATTCTGTAAGACAAGAGACTGTATTAGCTTCTAAGGCTGTAGGAGCCCACAAGGCCAAGTGTCTAAATCCCCAGGCACACCTGGAAGCTCCCTCCCCTGCTGAAGTTCTGCCCACTTCCCACTGAGCTTCTGTACAGTTCTCAGGAGCTCACCGCAGAGGAACACTCCTGAGGAACACACACATTCCTCAGCCATTACAGTTTCCTCATGAGAGAAATTTTCTATCTTTTAGGTTCACAGCTCAGCTACTGACTCAAGCTCGTGCCTTGGTCTGTGAATGTTTTCCAGCACCTTTAGGGATACAGTTTCTAGTCCATCTGACTGACGAACTTACTTGCAAGGTTTCCGACATTTGTGGAAACAGCCGAGCACATCAGCTTTGAATTCAACCAGGAGTTTGTAATAGCAGTACCCTGAGCAGCAGAGAAAGTAGAATCAGATGAGCTCACAGTTTCCATACAAAGAAAGGTAATGTGCAACGATGAGAGGAATCCAGAGAAGGTTCCCTTCAACAAGATCAGAAGGACCAACCATTCAGGAGAAGAATGTCTTTTGGGTGTCTTGCACCAGAAAGCTGGGAAGTTCATTGAAGACAATGAGCAAAGGTACTGGGGGCATGAGGTGGAGCAAATGAACTTTACTATATAATTCTTCCTGTCCTGTAAGCACTTACCCCAAGCTATGTGCTTCATATAGTTACAGTACTTTGCTCCAGCAGGTAAAGGGTAGAAGTAATATGCACAGCCACAGCGCTCTACCATGTTGAGCTGAAAGCAGGAACGAATGCACACCTAGGGGGGCCATATGAGATGGAAAAGGGTCAAAAAGGTTACCAATACTATTGTAATCTGTGTTATATCACACCATTATTAGTGTCCAGAAGACAGACAGACTTGAGGGAATTGAAACATTCCAGTAAAGTAGGGAAGCAAGCTGGCACCATACCAGTACTAATGAGTCACCTGTTCGGTGTAGCGAGATGAGTACAGGTTTTGCACTGGCACATCACTGCCATCCTCTGTGCAATTACTGTAACTGCCCCCAAGACGCACAGTCATCTCCTAGAATATCAAATGGTCATTATCCGAAAATGCCAGACGCTTTGCTGTCCCCTTCTTACTTCCATGCCACCCACTGCTCATTCATCAATACCCACTCCCTATGCTTATCTCTGGATGTCAACTCCATATTGCTTTCCCCCATCTCGTTCTCCTGTAATAACTTCCAAACAAATGCTTCTCATCTCGTGCCATAAGCTGCTTTTGGTTTCCTCCTTTCAGGCATATGATTAATACCCCCCTCTTTACACCTGTCCAACAAGTCAAACCACCCCCGCTGAAGACCATATCCCCCCTACCACAGGTCTTACCTCTTCTCTGCCCTCACCTTTCTCATGCTGATGGAAGTCTCAATACCTGGACGCACATTGAAACCCCCATCATCCATGAAGGCTGGCTCATTCTGATCGTGGACCATGACCCTAGCTCCTGTCACCGTGGACAACAGAGGGATGAAATCATGCTGTTCAGTGCGCACCACCAGAGAGAGACCTGAGGAAATGGCAGATGACAAGGCAGATGATGGCCAGCCCCGGGGGAGAGCACGAGAGAACAGTGTGATTAGAACTAGGTCAGCAAAAGGAAGAGAAACATCAGTCAGGGCTGGATCTAAACTGAGCAGGAATGGAGGGTGGCTGAAAATCCTTGGGGTGGCAAGGGACGAGGATGGAGGCTCCAGAAGAGGCCAGAGAAAACTGGATTTCTTCATTATGGCTTAGGAAAGGCAGAATTGGGTGTGCAAAGAGTTTTCATGAGGAGGCTCAGAGCTTGATAGGAGGCAAATTTGAAGATTAGGCCTAGAAAAGTTTCAGGGCTCTTAGGAAGGCAAACACATCAGCTGCTGGAAACAAGTTAAGTGGTGAAGCGGGAGATCAAGAGTAGGTTCACAGGAGCATGGCACCAGAGATGTCACAGCAGGGTAAAGGAAGGGCCAGCACGGCCTAGAGTGAGCAGAGATTTTAAGGACCAGGCACTAACGGGAGAGAGAGAGTTCAGTGGGACAGGAGTGAGGAAGAGCCATGACCATGTGACAATCATGTTCACATGGGTGTAAACAGAATTTGGACAAAAAAGAGCAGGCCTGCAATCTGTCACCATCAAAGCAAATAAGTACCGCAGGATGCCTGTAATTCCTTCTGCCACCTGGGCCCTTTTGGTGGGCGCACAAAGCTGAGCAGTCTTCCTCACCCACCAAAGAGTCCCTCTCACCGTTATTGATCCCAGGCAGTGAGGATGTCCACAAGCTGCTTCTGTTGTCATTAAAGGTATAGCAGTTCCCATACAAGGGATGGTGGAAGTGGGTATAATTCCTGAGACAGGGAAATAAATATTTACATCAAGTGAGAAGGGCTGTGAGGCAAATAGGAAGCACCATCCAAAAGGAACAATTCTGTTTTCCACCTGCACAGAGAGGGGCTTTACAGCAAATGGGCAGTGTTTGTTATGTAAACCAACTCTAAGGGGAAGAACAATAAAAACATGCTGAAAAGAAAAAAAAAAAAGAGAGAATCCTGGAATGGGACAGGTTTAGATAGGTTTGCAGTGAGGTTTTTCACATTGTTAACTCTTCGGAGTTCAAATGGGTTTTAGCAGAACTGGCAATTTCTATATCACCTTCTTAATATTAAAAAAGCTCTTAGCTCTTCCTACTTCTTTTCTTCCCTTGCAGATGGGTTTCATTTCACTGCCTCTTTGGGCCTTTTTGACCACGTCAGAAGAGAAGTGGGATATGTTTTTTACCGTCATTATGTAACAACTCTCTTTTCTTCTCTCGTATGTGGCCTGGTACGTACCACGCTACCACGTTATCACTCAAAATTAAGAACGAAGAGACTTCTACACTGGTGTATCTGTACTCACACTGGGGTCTGCACGGAAAGAATGAGAGAATCTGTCCTCTAAGGCAAAGGGTTCTGTGACTCTGCTGAGCACAACCCACTAGAAAAACTTAGAGACATAATTTGAGACAACAGGAACTGAACAAAGAGTGATCCCACCTTAGGAAAGAGGTTTTCTAATGCAGGTGCCTTGAGTTTCCCTTGGACCCAGGCACAAAAGTGCTGTTAGGAAGACAGGCTAGGATATCTCCACCACTTACGCCTTGTCACATGTTGCTTCATTGAAGCGGCAAGAATAGATGAAATTCTCAAAGTCAGACTCATCCAGGGCTTTTGCATCAGGTATCTGTGCCAGGATATTGATATAGTGAAAGCTGTACCATTCTCGCACTGCATCTACCCCTGAGGAGTACGCCTGATGGAAACAATCGTCGTTGTTTTCATTGCACTGGAAGAAAAGGAAGGGTTGTGTCAAGGAGCAATTCCCTAAAAAGGGAAGATCAGGGTGCGGGATATCAGCGTTCCCTCTGCACACCAGTGTGGAAGCAAATCAGTATGGAAAAATGCTGCAACATTCTCGTGCTTGACAAAGAGGCAGTCAATAGCAAGGCGGAAAGCAATCCCAATGCAGCTCCTTACTGGAAGGGGAACACCAGGTCAATGAGCAAGGCTGAGTGAAAGCCAGGAGATGGTAAACTACAGCAAGATGTGCAACGTGATCTACTGCATATGAATTCTGTGTGGAGTATAAACAGAGGCTTTAAATTCTTGTGTCCTCGAGGGTGTGTCCAGACAAGAAGAGTTTGTGATCCTGTGGGAACTCTAGTTAACTGGCAAGTGATTAGGTTCAGTCCTCCAGAGCCTTTGTAAATGCAAACACAGATACCCTAGGGCGGAGGCAGGGGAGCTGTTTCTCAGCAGCAAATACAGCCGCGACCACATTTCACATGGCCCACAGCCACCTGATACTTTTCTCTGTGCTGTTATTGGGCAACATTAAGGTTAGCGTTTCATACACAGCTCTCCAAAGGCAACTCAAAGAGTGATGTGGCCAAAGAGTGAAGAGGATAGCTAAGGTTCCCCTATCCTATCTAGGAACTAATAGGCACTGAAAGGGACAGTTTTCCTGGGGCCTGTGTGGATGGGAACAGGACTTGAGAGTAGGGTTTGTGTTGAGCTCTACCTTAACCTGTCATTATCAAAAGTCAGTGCAGCTCAATCTGACTTCCACATGGCGAAGGGCATAGCCAAGGGTCTAACAGACTATAGCTAGGCAGAGACCGGAGAGGGTAAGACAGAAGGTACCAGGATTCTCACCAGAACGAAGCCAATTTTCCAATCATTTTTATCCACTGAGGGACTGTTCTCTGGCAAGCTGACCAAGTTATCTCGTTTCTGCCTCCGCAGCGGATGGCGCTGAACATGGTGCAGCAGACTTCTTGAACTACGTTTTCGTGTGGACAGGGTTGACCAGTCGCTTCGTGCCACAGACATGTTGTAGTCATAGAGGTCTAGCAATGTCTGATGGGTGATCTGGTCCAGTTCATCTAGCTTCTTCCGGATAGCGCTGTATCTGTATAGGGGAAGAGAAAAACTTGCAAGGTTAAGGCTGGATACACATAGAAAGCTCTGGATAAGACACCTGTGGCAAACAAAGTTTGCTGGAGTGATTCAGGACATTCCCACTGCCAGCTGTAAATGCAACCCCTTTGCTAGAAGCTACCGTCCTCCTAGGAAGCAAATAAATGCACCTGCTTCCGCCCCACTGCAATACCCAGTACAAGCTGTTAATGTACACTACCAAGCACAGCAATCTAAATTAACATGCCCTAGTGTGAATACCCTTCAGAAGCAAAGCTCCATCAGAGGTTTCCCTTCCACAAGCACTACTACTGAATGGGACATTCAAGGACCAGCTGGAGCGTAACAGTATATGCTTTTATCTTATGCCTGCAAGACTGGAGGCAGTCTGCAGCTCCTGCAGTCTATCTCCTACCTGTATGGATTGAGGGTGCACAGGGTCACAGCAGGGAAGGCCAGCCTGTCGGAGTTGAGGTTGAGGTTGAGGTTGACAGGGTAGCTGAAGTACTCCCTGTAGAGGATCCCAAACTGCCAGTACATTAAGCTGAAGGTGAGGAAGAAGAGAACGGACCAGAAGGCTGTCTTCATCTTATTCTTCTTGGAGCATACCAGGCGGATCGCCCCATGGATGGTCGTGTTGCTACAGAAGAACTGGAATAGCTCCTGGTAGGAACCATAGAATTCAATGAGGCCCTCGCGCTCATCTTCCTTCTGCTGCTGCTCAGCTTCCTGCTTGCACTCGCTCATTTTCTCTCCTTCTGGCATCTTCCCTGATTTCACGGACCCATCCTGCAGCACAAACTCAGCATCAGTAACGCGGCCGGCCCCTGCAGTGGCTGCCCCTCCAAGCAGCCCTGCTGGCTGCACAAGCTCACTCCGCACCACTGTCCCCCCCAAACCCGGCTGCCTTCGCGCCCTCCGCCGCCACCCGCTCGCCGGGCGCTGCCCCGGGCGCTCCCCGCCGCGCGCAGCGCCCATCTCGCCCGTAGCGCCCATCTCGCCCGTAGCGCCCATCTCGCCCGTGCCCCCATCTCGCCCGTGCCCCCCGCCGGGGACACCGGGGCAGAGCCCGCG
>JAYECN010465867.1:0-18372 GCA_035222435.1 Microcambeva ribeirae | reverse complement strand
ATAGGGGAAGCTGTTATATTGCCATCCACCTCCTGGTGTTGATCCAAATGATTTTCAGCACCAATATGAAAGATGCCCAGAGAGCATAAATGTGCAGGCCAGCATAAAGATGAAGCCTGAGAAGAATAGCAAAGTGAAACAGATCGAAAATGTGGTGGATAAAACATTTTTCCATCAGGTAAATTATGGAGGAATTTCTTTGGGAGTTTTACAGCAGTACTGGCTCGTCACTGGGAAAATTAATTTTGGGGAAGGGATGATAGGCTGAGTTCATATTAGGTAAAAAATGTGCAGATTCCACAGTATCTAAGAGTTCTGGGGGTTTTTTGTTCATTTTTATCTCCTAAATCACTGTGAGAGTCCTAAGTGACCGACAGAATAGCTAAGGAGGTGCATATAGTTGATCGTAGAAGATCAGCAGGGTGACCTTTGTCATTATCGGCCTAACATCAACCTTGGACAAAACAGAAGCATGACTGGGAAGACAGAAAAGCAATGCGGGTGCTGTGATAGAGCAACCAACAAGGACTGTGGTTTTGGAGTAGCAGATCCTTCAAACTAGCTTTCTCTTTTTTGAGAATCTGACAAAAGATGCTTCCCTAACACAAATGACAATTGTTTTGATTCAGAAATTGAGATCAGATGGAAAAACAGAGTAAAATGATTTGAAACCCAGTTGAAAAATTTCAAAATGTAGTGTAAACTGGGAATTTCTCTTGCAAACTTCTTGTGAGGTCCCACAGGGCTCCGTTTTTGCACCTGGCTACTGAAAAACTTAATTAATGGCTTGGAACAAAATGTCAAATCCATAACTGTTTAAATTTGCATAAATTTCAAAGATTACCATTGAGTACTTAACAATGAAGAGGATGGATCACTGCTCGTGTGATCTGTTTTGCTGGATTGCCTGGACATGAAAAGGATTTGTTTCAGCACAGCTAAAGATAGCCATGTGTTTAGGAACCAAGAATTCGGACCCTTTTCCCAAGCAGTGGGCTGTTTCCGAAAACTATGACCTGAAAAGAATTTTTGGGATTGCTAGACTTCCTCTGGCTGCACAGAACACCAGCATGGCTGTCTGTGAGCCCCTACACTGCCTCCCACGCTCCAGACTCGAGCAGGTTATTTTAGTCCCTGGTTTTCACAGACACCAGATTTATTTGCAAAGACAATTTGTTGTGTGTAAAGCAGAGGCTCTGAGACTCTGTTGTGGAGCCATAGCTAATGTCTGCTGAAAGTCAGTGTCTTGCAAACCTTCCGTGCCTGCTTGCAGTAGCAGTGGACACTGGGGACGTGGTGCAGTGGAGCATGGCTGCAGGCAGAGCTGGAAAGTACTGGCAGACTTTGACTCAAGTGCACAGCATGACCTTTCCTACAGCTCTGGAGCTGGGGTCTGGACAGGTCTTGTAGGGTTTGAGCTTGCCTATGTCTGGTTTTATTGGTTCCTTGCATTTAAATGTCTTTTCGGTAGTTGTCAATGACTGTTTCTACTTCCAGGAGAATGTTCGTGCTCTGATGAAAGGTGTACGGGCTACAATGGGATACCGGCCTGGCAATGGCCTGGTGTCTGTGACTGCACCCAATTCTGGCAATGTTGTAGGAAAACCCTGGAAAAAACATGGAAACAGGAACAAGAAAGAAAAAGTTCGCCGGATCACTAAGCACCTGGAGGCCTAGCTGTGGTGCTGTTTGCTGGTCTTCCCAGGTCAGGGACTGCACTGTCTTGCGTGCATGAATTGAGGAGGAAGAAGAGAGTATCACCTGAACTCTGTGCCATGGATTGACCCAGAGAGGGGATGAGAACACGCTCTGATACTTGGAGTTCATCCCATTTGAGAGGAAAAGAGACCTGGCCATTTGGGTCTTCTGGAGGTCAGCCAGCCCAGGCAGTTGGCTGCTTCTGAAAAGCCTTTTCAATGGGAGAAGATAAAGGTGCCATGTCAGAATTTTTTTTTTTTTTTTTTTTCTATAAAGGATGTGTTTTATAGCTGCTGGGATCAAACAAAGCCCTGTAAAACTGTCTAAGTAGTTGGATCTAAATGCAGACATTTGTTACAATTTGACATACTATCACAGCTAGTCTTTTTTTTAAAAAAAATGTTGATTTGACAGAACACTTTAGTATGTTGAAAAATAAGTAAAAGGATCTTTATTGCCCTCTTTCCTCTCTGCTCTACCAATTCTACTCTGAAATCCTGTACTGAAACCAACCCTTGTGTGGTCTGTCAGCCAAAGCCAGAGCAGAGCACTGTGAAGCATGATGTGTTTATGTCAGTGCAAGGGAAATGCTGCTTTTATGTCCTTCACACTGAGCTGGTATCAGTTGTTTTTCTTTATGACTTCTTATTGGTGTTTTAAAGCAGTAGCCCTGTGTGACTGGCAGAAAATCTGGTGCTTATTTATCCTAAAACATATCTCAGTTTCTGTATGCACTTGTGTTCTTTCTCACTGAACTCTTATACACCGATACAATTGCAAAAGTGTCACAATGCCACGTTTTCACATGTGCATCACTTTTTGACACTAAAAAGACTGTACTGATTTGAGAGATGCACAATCTTCAGAGATTTAAGGTTGATTTATTCCTTGCCATATTGAGGAAATGTTTGTGTAGTTGGCCAGTGCTGTTCACCCCTAGCCCAGCATAGGCAGTAATGATAGTGCTGGTGAAGCTTGCAAAGCTGACACTCCTCTCCAATACAAGGCAGCATTCTCTTTTGCTTAATTGCACTTTTGTATTTTCCAGGCCTTGAGCATGGATGGATAGACCAAGGCAGCTACTAAACAGAGTCACAGTAGACTTGGGGCGTGCGAACAGGCTGTTTTTTTGCTTCGTGACCCTTTGTCTGCCTGCCTGGTGCAACCAGTTTCACTGCACTGCATATGTGAAGGGTCCCGCTGACAGCTGAGCTCTCACCTTGGCTCCACTTTCCCCTCAAATCCCTCCTCTGAAGTTCTTAATTACAACGTTTGTGGGAAGATGTTTCCCTGCCAGCTATAAAACTAAAGCCTAATTTTACTGAACTAACATGGTCAATGTCATTTTGAGTTAATGTCCCCTGAAGGAAACTCGAGTCTCAGGAGAGATTAGATCTCTTGGAGAAAAAGAGTTTTTTTCCTTTGTTTCCTGAAAGAGATTATGATTTGACCAAATCAGTCTCTTATTAGACTTCTCCGCTCTCCTCCTTTTAGTGATGATTTGTGCTTTTATCCCTAATACTACTTTAGAGAACTGTTAAAAATACCCTGGTAGTCTTGCCCATGTTGAGATTTTATCTGTTAAGTTTAAAATTTTGGGGGAATCCTTTATTCTGGTATTTCTTTTATATTTTCCTCCTTTTAAAGCATTTTAAATTCTTAATTCATGTTGCACATATCTGAATTTTCTTCTTTGGGATTCCCAACCCGATCCTCCCAGCTGGATAGAGTTAGATCTCCATGAGCTTCTTGCTAGACAGTCTGTCCTGGTGTGGCCCCTTCTCAAGTCCCACAAATAACTGAAATCCCCAAGACCTGCTGCTTTGGATGATTCTGCTTCTTGCTCAGAAGCCTTTGGCTCTGAGACCTGCCAAACCACTTGTGTTTTTGTGTGTAAGTGGAGGATAGTGTAAATATCACCGAGCAAATCATGTTTGCTCAGCTGTGTTTCATATGAATTACTACTGTGCTAGAAGCCGCTTTCCTCAATGAAGGAGAGTCCTAAAGAAAAAGAAGAGTTCAGGAGCCAAAGGCTTGTTGCTGTTTTATGCTGCTATTGAGCAGCAGGCAGACTAGGTAAGTACACAAGGGATATGGCTAAATTAATGCTTTCCTGTGGGATTTTGGTCCACATCTGAACCACATGTGCCCTGCCCTTGCTGGGGAATGCCGGGCTGGCCGTGCTGACAGCTCAGTGTAGCTTCTAGGAGCAGCTGCCAGGCCAGGGCCACGCGGAGACTGCGCCATTGTCAGCGCTGCCCACAAAGGCCGTGTTGTGCTCCGGCAGCCACCTGCCCCACGAGCTTCCTGCTGCTGCTCTGCCTGCCTCTGCGCGAGTCGAGTGTCCCGAGTGCTGCTTTCTTGGAAGGGCCTGGTGTGGGCACAGGGACCGTGCCGGCCTTGGCCAGCTCCCGGCTGTTCCCTGGGGTGTGCAGCACTTCCAGCGCTCTAAGGGTCTGTCTCCTTTCTGGGGGCTTTGCTTTAAGGATAGCTGTTTATTTTCCTGGCTGACGTAGTTACACGTTGCACTGATAACTGCTGACAAAGTTGGGAGCCAGTTTGGGGAATTTGGAAATAAATGTTGATATTTTTTCAGCAGAAAGCCAATTTGTTTGAAATTTTTACTTCCTGATGGAAATTTTTCACAATGGCCTCCTTCAAAGCAGAATTTGAATCCAGCCTCCCTCTTAGGCTGTGACTGCATTTAAATTTTTTTATTATTTGCAGCTGTTTGGGCACAGGAATGGCTCAGACAGGCCAGTAAAAGCAGAACCGAGTGAGAAAGGGTCCCGGTCCTCCCTGGGGAGCAGCGTGCCGGCTTCTGGCAGGGCAATGCCAGTGCCTCCTTCCAGGGTGTTGCTAGGTGCACTCGTGTAAATAAGGAACGGGGCAGGAATGGGTGATAACCAGCAACACTTCTTTGCTCCAAGCACGGTGCTGCGCCCGCACGTGGCGTGTCTGCTGTGGCTGCTGTCCTTGCTGTATTTTGCCTTGTGTGTCGCACCTCAGTGCTTTGCTGTCACCCCAGAAATAGGTGTCCCAGCTCCCTTGTCCCACTCTTGCTATTGCAGAACCTCAGAGCACTTTGCTGATCCTGCCTTGCCACCTAGGTACTGCTAGGGTGAAGCCCAAGGACTGTCTGTGAGTTGCCTGGTACTGAGTTGTACCAAGTCAGGCTCAGACAGGGCACAGTTTCCCGCGTGCACTTGTCTGCTCTGCACCCCTGCGGGCCGGGCAGCATTTCTGTGCTCCCCTCTAAGCTCCGGCTCCACCAAGGAGAGAGGTGGCAAGAGCCAGGCTGCCTGGTGGCCCTGCCTTCCCTGGCGGGGTCCTTGCCTTGCTCTCCTCCTCCTAGGGCAGCACTGTGTCCTGTGATCTTTTCCCTACTGTTCCAACACGAGGATTGGTGGGATGACAAATTTGGGGCTGGGCATTCTCCAGCAAGGGGGTCTCAACTTGCAGTCCTGCTGCTGTGGAGCGATGGGTTTATAGAGAGGAAGGATGCAACAGCAGGACGCAGACCCTCAACACTTGGTGCTAATGGCTTTAGGGATCTGGCTGGCTGGAAAAGTCTCTCCTCCGGAGATGCCATTCAGAGGCTGCCCACACGTGTGAGCTGGCGTCAGGCTGAGATCACTGTATAGTCATTGTCACGGCCTGTTCCAAAAATACTTGATTATTTCCCTGCAAGAGGCTGAAATCCTGCTTTTCTGCCATTAGGGGACGGCCTTTCCAAGCCCGAGAACATCTCTGGCCGGAGAAGCAAACAGTCTCTGGAGCAGGAGTTCTCCATCATTTTCAAGTTAAGGATCCCCCTGCAAGCCCCTGGCAGAGGTCTGGGCCTCCAGGCGCTTTCAGGATGTGTGTCAGTGGGGAGCAGGACGTGGGCTAGTTGTTTCTGGACAGTTTCTTAGAAACTTTTTCAAACAATTTTGGGGAAATAGCCCATACAGGGGGTTGAAAACAGTTGTGGAGGGCGAAGCAGCTCTTGCACTGGCTGAGTTAGGAGCGGGGTCCAGGATGTTTCTTCCAAAGTCTAAGTGTCTCTTTCATGATCATCCTGGAACACCATGGCAGAACAGAGCACGTTTCTGTGTCTGCACACCCAGCCCTTCTGAGTGCGTGGGTAGTTGCCCACAGTAACTTGTTCTTTCTGTGTGCTGCATTGCATTTTTTTTCTCTCTGCTCAGCTCTTTTCTGTTTCCATGTGCTTTGTGTCACCTGGCCCTAGCATGTTCCTTCCTCCCCATACACCTGCGAGGAGCAGCACTGTGCTCTGCCTCCCTACTCTTCAGCATGGCAGCTCTAGTCCAGGTCCTTTCCCGAGACCTTTTGCAGTGAAAATATTGGGAAGCCTTAAACTGGGAACAGATATGGAGAAGTGCTGGCTTGCTCTGTGCTGGACTGCTGGAAGTGAGGCAGCGACCAGATCCCCAGGGCATGCCAGAGGTTCATCTCTCAGTGCTACACGCCTGAGGTGCCCAAGAGAGTCATTAAGAGAGGTTACAGTGAGGACAAGAGGAAAAGAAACCATTCAGAGGAACTCTGTGTCATGGTTTTGTTCTTGTTGCAGTTATGGGAAAGGGGTCTGCCCCTTGGTTGTGTCGATGTGGAAGGGCTCCACTTGCTGAGCGCAGTAACTGGGGTTTATATTGCTGGAAAGGAGCTGGAAATGCTCCCTTGTGAGCCCCAGCCCTTTGTCACTTTGGAGTCATAACAGTCCAGACAAAGAGACAGAAACATTTTCATATCCCTAACGGGAAGTTACCGTATTCTCATGACGCTTTTGCTGCCTACAAAGAAAAGAAAAAGGAAGCCGAAAGTCTCAGTAGAGCCTTTTTCTGTTGGCCTGAGTTAGCGAAATGCTGAGTTTGATGAGTCTGGGGCTTCAGGTTTCTCCCTCCATCCCTTCTTCTCTCTCTCTCTCTCTCTCTCTCTCTTTCTTTTTTTTTTCCCCCTGCTTCTGCCCTCTAGCTACACTTGCTCTTTTGGGCCAAACCAAATCCTGGTGCCCCTGGGAGGGAAGGGGCAGAGGAAAGGCCATCTGTGCTTGGTGGCTCTCGGAAGTGGCTGGGCTCGAGGTGGTGCAGGCAGGTGCTCAGGGAACGTGGGTGTATAGGTCCCAAGGAAAGGAGATCTCTCTGCTGGAGCATCGGGTGTTTCACTCAGTCACCCGCTTTCTGTGCTCCTGAGCCCTTTCTTCCCGTTGGCTGATGGGGAACATGGGAGGGCTCGAGAAGACTGGAAACTGAAAGCTGAGCTACTTTGAGCTTTGCATGTGTTGTGGAGAAGGGGAGGAATGAGTGACTTCTAGTTTCAAACGTGCCCAGTTTCCCCTTTCAGGAAAGGAGTGGAGTAGATTCTGGAATGCTGCACCAAGGGGAACAGTGATCTCCTTAGGGCTCCCTTGCACCTGGGTGCATAACGGAGTGATCCTTTCTCTTTGTAGTGGGACTTTGACGATGTGACCGCGCAGTGGAGCCAGCCCAGCGCTGCTGTTCAACATCTCCATCTCTCGGGACTTCCCGAGCACCCATTCCCCTGGCAGAGCCAGCAGCAGCGGCAGCCTGAGGAGAGAGCAGAGCCAGCTTCCTTGGGAGACCCCCGGGAAAAGGTGGTAAATGCTGGGCCTCAATGCCAAGTGCCTTTCCCAGAGAACTGCTGCGGGGAGCAGGGATGGCTCTTGGCATCCCATTTAGCCCTTGTTCTGCTGCAGCAAGGTGCGTGGCTCCCCCTTCTCTGGTGCTGTTTGGCATTGGGGCTGGGGGAGATACAGCCCCACAGCGGTGTTTAAGCCAGCAGTCTCCTTGGGCTGGGCCGGTGTTTCCTCCAGCACTTGGTGCTACAAGTCCCAGGTTAAATAGCACATCCCAGTAAGGCTCTGCAGACTCTCAAACTGAAGCCCTGCTGATCCACCCAGCAAGGCGGGAGAGGAGGACAGTCCCCAGCAAGGCCTTCTGCAGGGGACTATAACGCTTCCCATTCATTCCCAGGCTGCCAAATATTAGTGCTGCAAGCCAGGATCGGTGACGTACAAACCCATGTGAAAGGTAGGTGCTATATGCAAGGACATGGATCCGTCTCACAGAGGATGGCCTACCTGGAAGACACTGTTGGCAGCCACAGTGACAGCGCGGAGAATTCCCTGAATGGGAAGGTAAATTCCTGGTTGAAGATGAATTTGGTGCCCTGAGATGGTTTTTGTGCTCAAAAGCCATGTGGTGCAGAGCAGAGGAAGCTGCAGAAACATGGGAGCCCATGCAAAGGCTGGGAGGAAGCAGCCAGTTTGCATTCCTGGTGCTGGACATGTTCACATACCTCAGGGCCATGCTAGCGAAGCTGCAGCTGCAGCGCCTGGGATCCCCAGGACCCTGCAGCCCGCACTGCTGCGTTTGCTCCACACGCGTCCTGCCTGGTGCTGCCTTCACCCTTGGGCCAGGGTCTGCCTTGGGCATCAGAAAACACACCACTTGTTAATGCGGGGCAGGTTTGGGGAGCTGGGGTGGCCAGACCCTGCTTGATTTGCCTGCAACAATGAAAGGAGACCTTGCAGAGCTCTTGTTGGTAAGAAATCTTTGCCTTCATGTTTCTAAGGGCCTGGACGAATTGAGTGGT
The DNA here is from genome assembly GCA_035222435.1 of Microcambeva ribeirae. NCBI lineage: Eukaryota > Metazoa > Chordata > Actinopteri > Siluriformes > Trichomycteridae > Microcambeva > Microcambeva ribeirae. The sequence goes on along the minus strand of JAYECN010465867.1, from coordinate 10,059 downwards.
GAGGCTCACAAATCCAGACGCTAGACAATGGAAAGGCTGGAAACATAAAGCAAAGGAAATTCTTCTGCTGTATTGCCTTTCCTATGGCGATAAGATAACACAAAGTGAAACAAAAGTCTCTGCTGCAGGCTGTGGGGTGGGCACCTTGGCTATTTTCTAAAACAGCGCAGCCAAGATCTCCAAAGCTGTGTGGGGTGCACACCGTGTGTGGCATTCAGACAGCTGTGCAGTGGTCAACTGAATTTGTGTTGCTTTGCAAATCACCACCTCCTTGAGACTCAAAGCAACAGGTAACTTGGAGTCCTCCTGCTCCATCACACCAGCAGCTGGGAGATGGGAATCAGCTCTGTCCAACTTCCTAGCCCTTGTCTGCAGGGTTATGAGCTGTCCTGCAAATCCTCTAGCAGCTGCAGGGAGTTCAGGCCACACAGGCTGGGTCTTGCTTTTCCTCTGCCAGTTTTAAAAGAAGACACATTATTGAGGGCAAATCATAAATGATCTGGATTTAGGTATGTGCTTTGGGATGCCTTTGGCCTTCTGTGTAGCTATGTCACTGATTTCTTGACAGCCCCCACTGAAGCCATCCTTGTCCTTGACTTACGCACTGACAAGATAAACCAAATCATCAGTCATGGTATAAGTAGGAAGGAATGTTGTGTTGCCAAGTAGTAACTTGTTGAGAAGTAGGAATAAATGGTCAATTTTACAATATAATGGGGAGTAGATCTGCTTGATCATCATACCTCAACGTCTGCGAAGAGCTCAGAAAAGTGAGGTCACAAAATTCATGAGTGATACATGATTATCTGGTGTGTTAAATCCCAAAGCTGGCATTACAGTGTGTTGAAAGGATTTTGCATTGCCGAGAGGCTGGGGGATAGAATGGAACATTATATTACATGCCAGGACTGGCAAAATAATGTGGATGGGGACAGCCTGAGTCTTCGCAGGCAGAACAAGGGAGCGGGGTTGGCTGCTGCCGCAGAGGAGGAGGGTTGTGGCGGTGCGGTGAAGGCTGAGCTCTGCAGTCGAGGAGGCAGCGCCGTGTCAGGAGCTGCTAGGGAAGGGTCTGCAACCAGAACAGGGCTTTGCTGCTTTGCTAACCGGTGCTGCGAGTGTGCAGCTCTGGGTGTCCCCAAAAGCACCCACGAAGAGCAGAGGTAGGACAACAAGGGCTGTGAGCAGTGTCTGAGTAAGGAGAGACTAAATGGAGTGAGCATCCAAATAGCTGCCCTTTCCACGAGAAGGGGATGCAATGGAGTCGATATCATCAGGAGAGAGGCAGAAAGGTAGGCACGAGCCCTTTGCCGCATCTCATAGCACAAGGACAAGGAGGTGTTGAACAAAATTGGCCAGAGACAAATTCAAAGCCCAGATCACATGCTCAGAAAAGCCTCGAGTGAACTGCAGAAATCATTGTGGGATATTTTGGGCAGTGAAACTGGAATGAATAATGAGATGAGTTCAAGGAGGAAGGCCAGAGCTGCAACCTTTGGCTCAGGAAGTCACCAGGCTGTGACTGCTGGAAGTGGGAGGGCATAATGCAGAAGGGCCACTCTGCCTGTGCCCTATTCTTTGGCTTTATCCATAAAGGTCCCATTCTAGCCACCGCCTGGCCCGGGATACTGAACAAGGTGAACCTTTGATCTGACCCAATGACTGCTTTTGTGTCCTGTCATCATAAATCAAACTTTAGACAACTGCAAGAAGGCTGCTGTGCCCAGCAGGGCAGGGGCTGTTCCCTTCTCACGGATAGTGCTGGGCCCGGAGCCATGGGATGGACATCGCTGCCCGGTCAGTGCTGGAGGTTTGCGGCAGGAGCTGCAGCGCTGCTGTGCTTGCGGTGCTGTGCCCCACGGCATAAAGGAGGGCAGAGACGGGGCAAAAGCAGCGCTGTTACCTTTCCTCTCACTCTCCCTGCAGCTTCCCACTGACCAGGCTGCTGGGCAGACAGGGTCGGAAAGGTCCCATCCTAAGAGCTTTCAGTGGAGGCTCTGGGGAGCACGGTGGGGGAGTGTCTTGGACATCAGCAGTGTGGCCATTGCCATTGTTTTTTGTAGGCAGTGTAATGAAGAGCCATGTGAAGGATTTCAGAGTCTGGTGAGATGCTTGCATGTGTTTGCTGGGCTCCCTTCCCACAGAGCAGAGGGCACCAGGGTCCTTATTGAAAAATGTTACCTGTGGTTGAGGGGGACTGACCAAGGGGACTGACGGAGAGATTGCCCTGAGGCTGAGGGAGACATGAAGGTACCTCATTGAGAAAGGAACCCTCAAGTGTACCTATGATAGATCACACTCTTGGTATGATGAGCAGGGCGAGAGGGAGAGGTGTGCCAGGATGGGTTGGTGTCTTTCGGGGTAGTGAAGAGGCAAGATGGGATTTGCTAAAGCTGATGGAAAGGATTTTGTAGCCTGTAGGAAGCTGGACAAAAGAAGAAGCTGTTCGGGTAGACACTGGACCTGGGTGCATCACAAGTCCCTGGGGTGGATTGCAGCTCGGTTCCCTCTGGTATGGCAGGGGAAATCTGTGGTGCTCAGCTACTTAGCGTGGGTGATCCGTGGCTTGCATTTGGTCCACCTGGATTTTTTTCGTTTGGTTTTGCTTCAGCGGTACAGCTCTGTAAAGTGCTCAGCTGTGAGTTCAGGTGGGCTCACAGGGAGATGGGCAGGAGGCAGGACAGACTTGGATGGTAGCAAAGTTTGCAGTGCCTGGCAAGCTCTGTCCCTTTCAGGACCCAGCGGCAGAGCGTAAGAGGGCACAAAGCATCAAATAGAAGGCAGGTACTGCACGTTGATGCCCTGTGGTTGGTTTGCAGTGGCTGTGATCCTTCCTGCCCGTTCCCTAAGACCTCGTCTCTCCCTGGACTTGCTCCTGCTGGTCTGTTTGGTGAGCTCACAGTGGAGCCAGTGCCTTTGATGGACATCCGGCCACTGGTAACTGGAGTCATTCCTTGGAGGGGAGAAAACCTCTCCCTGCTGAGACTGTGCCAGCTGCAGGCAGTTCCCAATGCTGCTGCCAGGCCAGATCTGGCCGCAGCCACGTGTTATACAAGCGCTCGCACAATGAGGTTGTTGGCACGCACCCACCCGGGACAGCCCTGCTCCCTCCTGGTCCCCTCTCCCGGGGCGGGTGATCCGAGCAGGCCAGGCAGACGTCGCCGCGGGACATCGCTGCAGGTTTGCGCCAGCTGTCCCGATGGGGTGAGAGCTCCAGCATCGAGCGCAGACATCACAGCTGCTCTCGGGTCTTCTCCTGCCCGGTGAGTTGCAGGCAGAGGGGAGCTGAGCACCTGCTGCTGCCCACTCTGCTGGGGCACGTGGTTTGTGGGGTCCCTGGATCTGCTCAAAAGGCTCTTTTGGCCCTCAGCCCTGCAGAGGACGGGTCCCTGGGTGTCCCCTGCAGCAGCGGTGCTGGTGGTGCGGGGAGCGGCGCGGCGTGCGTGACCCCGCTTGCATCCCGCACCTGCAGCACGCGGGCTCGGCGTGGGCACCGCAGCCTCCGGCCCGTGCTCGGTCCCCGCCGCGGAGCGGGCAGAGCCCTGGCTGTGCCGCGGCGCTGCGGAGGTGGGTGCCGTGTGGTGGTCTCAAGGCTCTGCTCGCCACTGTGCGTGGGATCTGCGCAGCCACTGTGCTTGGCAAAACAAACCTCTGCCGGTTTGCCGAAGGCTCAGCAGTTCTCATCCCACCGCCGCGGCCCAAGGGCCTGTGCAGCAGCCGTGCCACAGCCCCAGTAACAATCTTGTCACCTTATCAGCACGTGAAGGCCAGCGATAAGGGGAGCAACCTGAGGGGAGCTGCGGCCCTGGGCAGCGCGGCTGCAAACACAGCGCCCGCGGGGCCGGGGCTTCGGCCCGCGCAGGGTCGCGGCTCCCCGAGCGGCGGCACGGCCGGCCGGGAACAATAGCGACTGCGGCCGCATGATTCCTGAAAATCATGTGCTCACCCGAACCCGGCAGGGACCGTTTGTCAAAGTCCCATTCTCCTCTCACTGATAAGATAGGGCTCGAGGAGCACAATGATGCTTTCCTGAGATACAATTGTGGCCCTTCTACCCGGCGTGCACACGGACGAGTCTAATTTTGGCCTCTCTGGGCTGATGGGAGCAGGGGGAGGCCTCCCATTCGTGCTGGGGTGGCACAGCTCCCCAAGGAGCAGGAGGTCCAGGAGAGCCGGGAGCCCTGGGGCTGAGCTGGCAGCCTGCGCCGTCCCTGCCTCCCAGCCGTGGGTGGATGGCCTTGGCTTTTGTGCCCCTGTGGCTTTGGAAAGCTTTTGCCCACCTCTGCATCTCCTTTTCCCCACCTGCAAAGGTTTGGCCACGCTGACTTTCCTGAGCACATAAGGTTCCTCTGCCCTTCCAGGAAGGGATGCTGATGCCCCCAGCCATCCCAGCGGTGACAGGCCTGATTCTGAAGGGTGCAATGGCTGCACAAGAAGCCACTGGAACCAGCAGAGCTCCATATGACCGAGCAGATGGGATATCACAGGGAAACTACCGCCCAGGGGACTGCTGGTGAGCTGTCTGTGGGATGGATCTAGAGCAGCCAGACCTACCAGTTTATCCTTATTACTTGCCGCAATCCATTTTCCACACCCAACCTCTACAGCTTTACTCTTGTGCCATCTTTCCCCTCAATACTGTGGAAGAAGGTGCACGTTATCCCACCTTAAGGATGCATGGTGACATGTGGCCAGAGGTTCTCGCCCTGGCTAAGGGCAGCTTCCCAGCTCCAGCTTTACTGTCCTGCCAAACACAGGCCAGGAGCAGCGGGAGCCTGCAGGAAGGGGTCCCAGCTGCCCCTCCGCCAAGTGTTGGCCACAGACAGCCCCTCTTTGCTGGTGCTGGAACAACCCCAGAGGAGTAAATGGCACCGTTAACAAAATGAGACCCTCTGCCCTGATATCACCGGGCTCCCCTGAGAACTGGACTTTTATAATGATAATACAGAGGGGTTGTTGTAGGCATCGGACCTTGCCTCTCTCAGGAAGGCAATGTGCAGGCTTGCTGCTGAGACACATTTCCATTCTGGCATGCTGCTTGGGATGCATTTTCTGCACAGTTTGAAATGTGAGCGTAACACTATCTTCATGAACCATATTCACTAGACTGATAATGTGACCCGACAAAAGGTCAATGGAAAAGTTAATATAATTTATTGGCTGATTTAGAAGAAATCTAATCATCTGTTTTTCCTTTTTCCTGACCACCCCCCCACCCGCACCCAGCGCCCTGCTGACATTTTCCAGTTATTCCCAAAACAATGGCTAGCCTGGGAATGGTCTGAGCAGGCAAAGCTTCACTTCAAATAAGGCTTTTCTGAGAGGCGGCAGCCACATCTTCCCGCTCCCGCTCCCAGCATGTGCCAGGGATGCTCTGTGTGAGCGAGGAGCAGATTAAGTCACGGGCCCAGCCCGGGAGCAGGGCTGGCACCAGCGCGTCCAATGCAGCGAAGCACCAAGAGGGTGTCACCGCTGACCTCCCACCCAACCCTGGGTTTCCTTTCCCCGCAGCCCTGGTGGTTTGGCTGCTGGCAGGACACTGATCTGCTTACACCAGCAGGGCCATCACACTGCTCTGCCTGCGCTGCTCGGGTGCCAGTGAAGCCGTGGCCCACTGCAATGTACAGCAGCAGCAGCTGCTCTTGCAGCTGAGGATGGGAGGGAAGGAGAAAGGCTCTAGGACAAGCTGCGCAGCAGAGAAGATAGTGCACTTCATAGTGTCTGATTTAGCTGGCCCGGTTTCAGCCTCTCTCAAATGCAGACAGGCAGCCCCTGCAACACTCACCCCACTCAAAGAACAACCATGGCCATGACAAGGACTGAAAAATACACATAGCCTGGGGCTGTGCCACATCACGCTCCTGTCTTGGTACTGCTAAGGACACATCTTCCCCTCTTCCTGGGGCAGGAGCCCTCCCTGTGGGCAAGGCTGTGGGTACAAGCCACAGAAAATGAAGCTGGGCACTGCAGCACACTCCTCTCTAGCTCCACCAGCCCAATGCACTGAGCAGCTTTGCTCTCACTTGTGCAGCCTCTTTGGGAAGGAAACTCTTGATCTGTGAGTCTTGCTGGCTATTCTTGTGAGACATCCATGCAAATTCTGGAGTATAAAAATAGAGTCCTGACTCAGTAGTGTTTAGCATCGCCTGGGCTCACTGCTGTCTAAGGTACCAGGAGCTGATGTGAGGGGAAGGGCCAGGGGCCAGTACGTCAGGCAACGTCCAGGGGTCCCTGGGTCCCACAGTGTCTGCTAGAGCAGTGTAGCCCAGGCACAGCGGTAGCCAGATGTGTTAGATGGAGCCCTCAAGGAGCTAGAGAACATCATTCCCGCGGACACAGCCTTGGTGCGAGGTGTCTGTCAGTGCATCGCTCTGCCTCTCGGGAACGCTGCAAGGACACCCTGCATAGGTGAGTGCACGTGCGTGTGCGCACAGACATGAAACGCGGTTGTGCAATCACAGCAGTTCTTTGTGCATTCCTCCCTTTGAGCTTCCCAGCCGCCAGGAACACGCTTCCACTCGCTCAGCCCAATATAGGGGTTTGAAAGCAAGAGGGAACAGCTGTTTCACCCCATAGCTATTTAACAACTGTGTGTTTTCCCCATGCCCTGGGGTTTGTATAGTCTGCAGAGCCATTAGAGGTGTCTGGAGCAATCAAGGAGCCAGCTGGCTGCCAGGGCATGACCTGTCCTGAGGAGGCAGATGAGCTTGCTTCATTAGGGTGTAGCTGCAGAACTAATTAGTCATTTCTCATGCTAATACTTTACAGATGCAAAAGAAAGGGCCCTAGAGGGCAAGGGATGGTAGAAAGGATCCAGCAACTTCTTGATGAGCTTTAGTTGTTTTTTAGAAGTGGTATCTTTGAATTTGCAGCCCCACTGAGCCATAGGAGGGAGATGACACCAGGGAAGCTGTCTTCTGACATAGGCTTGAGGAAAGAGAAGGTCTGGACCTGCTTGTTTCTGTACAGCAGTTTGTAGCATTGCTAAGCTCTGTTGAAATGCTACTATGTCTGGACTTCTAGGGAAGGTCCCTGGTTCCCATTAGCAAGTAGTTCTCAGCACTGTTTTCCTCATTGTGGTTTGTCTAGGTCTTGTTGAGAAAAGCCTGAAGAGTCTGAATGAACCTGGCCAGCATGGCTCAGAAAACAGGAGACAAAGAAAAAGCAGGTAATTATAAAAAGTTTTTTGTATGGATTCTAAAAAGCAAAACAAGCTTCAAGCAAGATTTCTCTGATTTGTTTTTTTTTTTTTGCCACTCATTTGCCTGTGTTGGCTTGTGGGGCCAACCTTAGCTCAGAGATTCTCCTACTGCACATGTTCTTCCCTCCAGTCTGTTTCCACTTTGCTCTGCTGGGCTGCAGCTGCCACATGAGCAGCCTCAGAGACATGGGGCAGCCTTCCCCGGAGGTGGGGACGTGCTCTGGCCTGGCATGGGGAGCTCAGGAAGGACAGAGTCCTGCAGGACAGGAGCAGCAGCTTCACCTTATTGCTCTGAAGTTACCAGAGTGTGCTGCTTGTGTTTCCAAGACTTTTCACCTGTCCTAGAAACTCCCTTTCAGTGTCTCATGAGTGAACTGATCTTCTTTGGCCCTTGCACAAGATACTCTTTGCCCATTTAGCTGAAGAACACTCAGCTCCTGCTCGCCATTCCAGCTGGTGTCAGGCCACGGCTGGGCTGGACACGCTGTTCCTGATGGTAGCGACCCCACAGGTGTGCGGGCAAAGAAAAGCTGCGGGATATGGAAGAGGGCACTGCGGCAGCTCTGATTGCTTGGTGCTGGTCAGCAGCTCTCTGAAGGAGGTTCATTTGTGTGCAGAGCTGACCGACTGGAGATATCTGTGCCCTCATAAGTCTATACAAAAAGCTTGAGATTTAAAGAGGAGAAAAAAAAAAAAAAAAAAAAAAAGGGAAAAATTGAATGTAAGAGTAGCAGAAGTAAGGGACCTTGGCATGTTTGTGTGGTTTGTTCCCTTGTCTTCATCTCCCCCTCACCACTGTACCCTGCAGCCATTCCCCTAGTGTCACCAAACTGCATCTCTGCTCTTTATTCTCCCACATCATTTGGGACCTGACTCTGGGACACCACAGTCCCCGGACATAGCCAATGGCACTCTGTAATTACTACCTCCCAAATCCTCTGCTGGCCTCTCATGCCCTGTTGCCTGGGCAAAAGATGATAAATGTTGGGAGTTATCCAGCTTTGTTTTTAAGTACATTGGCTTGTTGGTACAAGTGTGCAATTTGGCCAGCTGGCCACAGTTAACCCAGATATATGAGATCTTTGTCTTTCTTGCTTCTGGAGGCAAGGAGTACTGGCTTGGCTACCCCTACTTCCCTGGAGATGTTAATTACCCTGTAAGTCCTCAGATTGTAATAAATCTGTGCTCTTCTCCCTGTTAGTTGAATGACAAAGAGATTAAAAAGTTATTAATGAGGATGACCGACAGAGAGCCAAGCAAACAGACAGTGCGACTAGATCAGCCTCCCTTTCCAAGGAAACTTGCCAGGCAGAGTAGATGTTGGTGCCTTTCTCTCAGAGACCTCCTCATGCAGTTAGCAGTTGCAGTAGCAATGAGAGTGGCTATTGCCCAGCCTTCCTCCTGAAGCATAAAACACAACCAAGGTTTCCCAGCCTTGTGCTTTGTTGTAACAGCAAGGACTGTCGCTCTGTGAAGCAGTTTCCCATGAGATGCTGTGAGAACAAGGTTGCATAAGCCATTTCAAATCAGAACGGCCAATGGAGTAGAGAAAGCTCTGGAAAGCAGACAGGCATGGGCAAGCGCCGGGAAAGGCCGGCTAGCCATGGCGATTCCACAATCTTCTCATTGCATTAGCTTTGCAACCCCTTCTCCACCCTCTCTTTAATGCAGCTTAATTTAAGGTTGGATAGAGAATTTAGTCTGGATAAAGCCACAAAAATGTTAGCTGCTGGGATCTGTTTGTGTCCTTTTGTAATTTCAGTTTAATTACTGTCAGTGAAAGAACATTGCCTTCTTGCCAAAGGTCTGCTTTCATCCTTACTTAGACACCATGTATTTAGTGTCTGGCAATACTATGGAAACACCACAAGTGTTTCCACCACAAGGCAACAATACCTTGCATTGCAATTGAAAAGCTGCTGGCCTGGTGTGTATTTACATGGTTCAAATCTTTCTCTCGGCTTATGCTTTCAGAATTGTTTCAGAAAATTTTGGGTAATGCTAGGATAGAGAGGAGAAAAAAAAAAAAAAAAAAAAAAAAAGAAAACAGTCTGTCTGACTTGGTCTAAGGCTTTACAGGAACACTTCACATTAAAGATGTGGCAAACCATGGTGATAAAAGGGACAGCCAAGAGACCTGTTTCAAAAACTTGCTCCAAACTAACACACTAATGTAGATACATCTGCTGGGTTACTGGGCTCTGTTAGATCTACTGGAAGGAAGATCTCCTATGGCTTGTGTCAAAGCTAGGTCATTTGCAGAGCTGATGTGGTCTGGATAATAAATATTCCACCTCAAAGAGAAATGAGGAAATGCACGAACCTGCAAGAATTTGGGATGCTCAAGAAGAGCATCCCCTTAACCTCCACAGCAGGATTAGGATGCAAGTACTCTGACAAGGCTTTCCTCAGGCCAGTAAGCCCCTTTTCCTTCATCTCCTTCTAGCTTTGGTGCTGCATGGCAAATGTAGGAGCAAAGCTGTGAAAATGAATTTATTTCTATGAGTGCAAGATCAGCCCCTTCATATTTATTCTTGCAAGGCAACACTGATTGAGTTGAATTGGAGAAAAAAATTGTTGCTCTGGGGAAGTGGAAGTTGTTGATCACTTGCTGCTGAGGCTGGGGTTAACATTTGGCAACACCAATGTCACCCCATGCAGGTCAGTGCCTGAGGATTCCAGATATTTTCTACAACCAGTAAGCTTGGCCAGCCCAGGAATATGGCTTGGTGAGCTGAAGATGGTCAAGCACCACGTAACCTGGCACTTTGCAGTCGGCAGGGAGGCGGCAGAAGCACAAGGAGCATCACAAGTTAATGTCCCTTCATGGTCAGCTGCGTGCTGGGTTGCAAATACAGTAG
>JAYECN010465860.1:0-18374 GCA_035222435.1 Microcambeva ribeirae | reverse complement strand
GGCTTAGCTATGACATCCGCCAGCTCCCGCAGCACTCTGGGGTGCCTCCCATCAGGGCCCATGGATTTGTGGGTATCGAGTTCCCTTAGGTGCTCTCTGACCCAGTCTTACTACTTACTATTACTATCTCTCATATTTTTACTACAATTTTCATAATACTGAGCTGGTGGAGGGAAGGATGGGGGAGTGCTATGTGTGTTTGTCTTCTTTTAGGAATAACAGCTTAATCAGAGTCATAAAGCTGAAAGCTTTTTTAGATGAGCAATGATAAAATCTCAAGCTGGACTGCCCTGAGGCAGCACAGTTGTGGGTTGTTGGAAAGCTGGAAAGAATAGTGAAGACAAAGAAATGAAGGGGGAAACTAGAAAAATCCAGAAGGATGTAAGGAAAACTCAAATGGCAAACGGGTGTAGAGTTTTCTACAAAGAAAAAGGGAGATGAAAAATGGCAAAAGGAAAACAAGAGACTTAAAGAACAGTGAATCTAAGAGATGTAGGTTGCATAGGAGACAGAGGGAAGGAGAAAGAAGTTAACGGGGAAGGAGAAGTCCAACAGCGGGAGGGCACAGAGAGATCCAACGGCAAGTGCCCTTCAGACTTAGTCCTGCCATTCGGGAGGATTTAATGTGAATTTATAGTATCATTTTTGAACCTGAAACCATCACATTAGATTATAATTCCTGTTAAAGTTAAAAAGATTTTTTAAAGAAATCCTTTATCGTTAGAAAAAAACTGAGTGTGTAAGTGACTCATGATGTTAGGACACTGACTAATTTTTTTTTTTCTACACCACTGGCAACTTTTTAAAACTGTCATTTTGTTATTTTTTTTTTGAAGGTTTTTTTTTTTTTTTTTTTTTTTTTTCTCATGTTTGTGCTACATTTGGCACACTCAGCCTCAATATTTAATTCCTGGACAGGTCTCAAGTTCTTTATTTCTTTATCTCTTCAAGAAGCTCACTTTATCTCTGTTCTCTTTTTCTGTTTCGCTTTTTTTTTTTTTTTTCTCCTCTGTTCTCCATATTAAATAAAACCCCTCCTAAGTAAGGATTTTAATTGATCTTTATATTTTGCCCTCAGTTTTCCCTCTAATCAGCCTAATCCATACTGCCACTTTTACAGAACCTACGACCTACATTCTTCTACTCTTACCTCATGAAGTAACATCCCCTAGTCTAGATCCTGAAGTCACTTTATTGCCATCTACCACTGGCAGTCACCAAGAACTTTTGTCATAGATATGTATTTTCCCAAATGCCTATAAATTCACACAATAATTTGTATTGGTATTATACAGTCTTGTTTAACTTCATGATCTGCTGCAGTTACAGGATCAGAAGAGCTCTCTTACACTATTACATTCATTTTCCAGGCACTATAGGACTGCTGCTTCTTTCACTACATTTACCAATGCTTTTTTCAGCTTTGTAATATATGCTTTCCTCCATACACTTCTCTTGGCAGGCTATGCAATAGGAAGACCACCGAAGTAACCAAATGTTACTCATTCTAGATTACTTCATGGCTTCATTAAAATCAGAAATGAATCACACATATTGGTGTAACTCCTTAATGTGAAATGAAACATCCAAAAATTCAGGGAGGCTTTCAGGAAGTGGAAAGGAAAAACATTCTAAATAAATTTGCTATCAATTACTTTTTTTTCCTAAATATATGGAAGGAAATTCAGTGTGCCCCTGCTTGAGCAGGGAAGTTGGCTAGATGATCTCTTGAGGTCCCTTCCAGCTTCAACTATGCTGTGATTCTGTGAAACTTAGCCTGTTACATTCTATGTGAACAATGGGGTAATATGGAGAAACATCCTTTCTGATGAAAAGGAATTAGACAGAAATTCATGGAATATCACATTTGAATATTGTCCTCAAATTGAAGGGAAGTCCATTTCCCTTCCTGTTGGCTCAGGCTCAGAGTCTTTTATTCATGCCCTTTCAATTTATCTGGCATTAGGCACATGCTCCCTCTTGAGATCCAGTGATCTACAAAAAGATATAATTTATCATCAGCATATATGTACTTCCTCCCTTAGCTTCTGGTCCAAATTATTTCCTAACGGGGTAGTTAAGCCAAAGGCATAGGAAGGTATCTGCTGCGCGTTTCTGAAGCTGAACAGCACTGAAGGCTTTCTTTACTGTTGGAATGAAATCTCCATGGTGACAAGTGCATCATCAAACTGTGAGAGCTTCCCAGTGAAGCAGAGCACTTTGTCATGAGATTCTCATTACAAGAGTGCCCTCTGTAAATGAAGAGGAGATGTGACCGAGGGGTTCAGGTTGGCGGATGCTCCATAGCAATTCTCTCTCTACCAGCCGGCTTGTGAGGCCACCTGTCACACTCATGCCTCGGAAATGGCATATCTCACACCACCCATTAGAGGAACACAAGGCAGCATCGTTACAACAGGCAGTTAGAAACATACGAATTTTCATGCTCAAACTCAGCAGAACTAGCTTGTTAGCCTGCTCTCTCTTCGGAGCCCACCAAAAGCAAGCAAGCTTGCGCACGTTGCCTCGGGGGCTGCCTCTTGATTCACACCCTCAGATCTGACATCTCTTTGTTTTATTCCATCTAAATACTGGAATAATTCTAATATCTAATAATAAATGCAGAGGCTACCCAATCCACTGAATTCCTGAACATATAATGTCAGTTTACTACTACAACTTCTGTATTCAACTAACATCCATTTTCTGATACATACATCCCTGCCTTTATGATCTTCATCCAGCTAAGACCTGGCAAATAGATTACTAAGAATAAAGTTTTTTTTTTTTTAATTTTTTTTTAAAGTTTTTTTTTAACTAAAATAGGCATTTCTGTCTTGATTAGTAAGGGCTTTTCATAAGGATGCGAAACCCTTTTTATGCTACGCTTTCTATAAAAATTGTGATATCCCCAATTTTGTTCTACTGTGTTGCACTAAATGGTGCCATATGTAAAATAAAATCTTTTCACATTAAGATACCATGCTTTTCAATTGTGTCATTGCCTTCTTTTTGGGGAATATGTAAAATTTCTGAAAAATCTGTATTAAAACTTTCAAATCAATCCTCTGAAGTTCAAATTCTATTATTAGAGGTAATAGAAACTAATAGAAATTTGGCAGCTCTAATTCACTGCAAAAATTATACCTGAGCCTGCAACATTTGGTGAGACCCAAAATGGCTTTGTTAGACTAAAGGCTATTTTAAAATCCACCTCCATTGTTATGGATTTTAGTTATGGCAAGAGATATTACCAAATAATCTTCTATAGTCAACTCCTGGGTTTAAGCATGAATGCCATGTTGAGAAGCGCTAATATTGATACTTTCCTGAAAGGTTGCTCTGTGGGAACCACCAACATGTACAGCTCAAACTCCTCTTGTCAGAAATTGCTTCATGGGAGACAGGATGAGAGCAGTGAGAATGTGGCTTCTATCAACACCCAAATATGACTCCTCTGCAAACCCTATTTTCCTTTGACAGCTGCAGCAACGCACAGTTGCACTGACTAGCTAATGTGGAGGAAGGTAACATACAGTTATGTGGGAAGAAGGAAAAATGTAGGCAAAGAGTCACCGAGCCTAGGATTGGCATCTCTTTATTTCACCCACATCCCCTCTAGCATCAGATATAAAATTTCTGTCCTCACTCAACTCTCTCTGCTTCTTTTGCCCCCTCACTCCACTATTTAATCCTTGCAGTGAACTGCAGTCTTTTTTCCCCTCTGCACCTTTTACTTCAGGAAGTCCCATACTGTTCTCCGTTCTTGCAGTTACCTCTGCATTAAAACACTACTCAGCTCTATACACCACAATTATGTTTCCTGCCCAAGACAACTCCTATCTCTTATTTTACCAAGCTCTATTCCCTTCCTGCATATTATTTGTGTGAGCATACCCTTGGCATGACACCTCCTGGCAATGCACTGTAATTCTTCTCCCACATTCCCCTCTTCAGCACCCTCTAGAGAGCACCACGAGCAGTAACTTGTAGCTCTCGATCTCCATTACTCTACTGAGAATGCAAATGAAAGAGCAGTCTTTTTCTGAAATGTTTTTCCTCATTCTCATCATAACTCCAATTTATACCCACATTTAGGCCACTTCATTTTCTTTGAAAATCTCCGTATTGGTTTGACAGTAGCATATTTAGTTATTCTCCTACTTGCAAAGACTGCAAACTGGCAATTTCAACTTCCTCATCTCTTTCCCACTGTCATTTCTAGCATGCTTAGTCCTTGGCCCCTCTCCTCCTATTCTAAGCTATGACCCTGATTTCACTAATTAGAAAACTCCATCATATTTTATGTTTTCAACTTCAGGGCTTACAATGTAAGACAGAAAACTCTACTGTCTTGACCAGTCCATAGTCTTAGTATGTCCCTTTTTGTCCTTGCACTCTAAATTCTGGATGCTGTTTTGTCCCTTTGCTCTCTATCTACCTGGGTCTCAAACACCTTGTTACTAATCCCAAAAACATAGCTCAATATTCTCCTGCAGAGACCACAGAAACCTCTTTTCCTTAAACTACCTAGTTCTCGCCTTGTACCATTCTAGTTCAAAGCAGGTGTTCCCAAGGGATGTCTCAGATCTTGCAGCTGCTAGACATGAGATGAAGGAGCTCCATTATGACCTTCCATTGCTAACAGTTGAAGACCAATGAAGTGCATGAGCTTTTGCCCTTATAAAACTGCAGTGTATTGCATGTTCACGCCATCTATACGAGACCAGAACTCTCAGTAGCTTCAATAATTTCTGTATTTTCTATTTTTCTCTAACATTTTATCCTTAACCATAGAATCTGTCCATCTGTACCACACTCAATGTCAACGAGTACCTGTGCACAAAGTGCAAAGTTCTTTCAGTTTTGATTTGTTGCCATCAATCTTATTGAACAACTCCTGTATTATGTTGTGAGACAGTTCTACCTACTGATCTCTGAGAGTTCTTTAATAGCTATAATTTGTCTTCCTCTAAAGTAAACTTACAAAGGGAAGCTGGAAAGATAAGACTGAAGCCTTCCATGGCTTCATCAGTCATACTCATGACATTCCTCAGATCCTCTTCTATTTCTGTTGTTTTTCCTCAAGAGTGCCTGTCCTACATACCTCAGTACAGGGAAACATGGATTTGCGTAGTTTACACAAGCCAAAATAATAAGCTTTAATTCTGCTTATTTTGGACTGTTAGAATTTTATTGTTTGATATTTCCTACAAAACGAGAATTTGCATTTCCAGCCAGGCATACCCTATCTTTTGACTGGATGCACCTTGTGGCACTGCATACTCCTCAAGCCACTGTTAAGTGTCTAGCAAAAACACAAACAGTAACAAGCAAGTAATGACTAGAGAGTACAAATTGTCACATTGTGCTTGATCCCCTATGGTCAACAGAAAGATGAACATTTGCTTCAAGGTCTGAATCAGAGCCGTACCCTATCGCTGCGTGGTCTGACAGGTGGCCCACAGCCTTTTCTTGGCAGAAAGAGATATTGGCAGAAAGCAAGGGAAAGGTTGCTGCACATCCCCTGCTGTCTGCCACAGTGTGACACAGACAGTGTCATCAAGCAATACAGCCTCTCACTTTGGTACGGAGCAAAGGACAGGTTAATGTTGCCTGTAAAAATAACTGCTCTGCTCCACCAGCAGCTCTGCTCAGTGTATCTCCTGGAAGCAGCAGCTGCAGCACAAGTCTGCTGCTGAAGAAGTCAGAACTAGTCTCAGATCCATCAAAAGCCAACACCAGGTTTTTCCTCAAAAGGTCTGAGGTGCTATCTCAATTTTTTTAATGATTTAATTATAATAATTCTTATTATTTATAATATTTTAATTGATTTTAAAACTATAAATGAGTGGGTAGATTTCTCAGGCAAGTTAGCAGTCAAGCATCCTTCTCAGCAATTCAAAGACTGTAACAATTTCTAAACAAGTTTTTGGCAAAGAAACAGGAAACGAAGCTTCAGTGTTCAGAACTCCAGCTGGATTAAGAAGCGGGACGTCCATCTGTCACAAGTGCCTTCCAGCACATTCCCTTTCCCTGTCAAATATGCAGTGCATATTCCTACACCACAATTAACCGGGAGACAACTTCACAGCCACAGAGTCCAGACAATCTTGATCATAAAAGCCATACATAGAGGTCAACAAAACATTTCTCCTAAATAATGAACCACTTGGCCACATCAACTACTCTTCTTCTGCACTGAAAGAAACCATAAACTATGATCCTGCTAATCCCCCACAATTACATAACTAATTGGTATGACTTTAATAGAAATTTCAAACAACAAAGCTTGCAAAGGGACAGAGAGGAACCCCCCTCCACACATACACCTATTTGTTTTAAATAAAAGTCAAACAGAGAGAAGTGTTTTCCAGTACAATACGGCACTGAAAGAATAGCGAATTTAACACCAAATGGCATAATTAACGCACCAATAAAAATGCTGTTCAGATTCTTATGGCTGAATTCTACATTGGGATTAACTTTATGCTTTGCCAAATTCATACATTCTCCTGCTTCAACTGCAAAATAACACTACCAGTTAGGAGTCAACAAAAGTACGGAACAATGTTGTCTAGAGCCCCCAACAGATGGCAATTATTACATAATAACATAATTCTGTTAACCAGGAAATACTATAACTTGAATTTGTGATAACTTACTAAAACAAGATTAGTTTAATAAGGATGCCTGAATATGGTCATGTCAGTGGTACTAAAATAGTTTATGAGACTGGGTAAATAGAACAAGAACACTTTACAGTTATTGCCAGGAAAAACATGTTGTTATATTAAAAAACAGCTCTGTGGACTTTGGCTGAAAAGTATCTGAATTTTAGAAAATATGTGTGCACAAGGAACAATGCACACAGCTACAACAGCTATCCTGGAAAAAAAAACAAATGCAATATCAAGCCTCTGTGAGGTATTTATTTTGATTCATGATTTATTACAGAATTCTACCATTAAATACCCAAGAATAGCAATATTAAGCACAGAACATGTTATTCATGTTTTAATGAATGACAAATTCATTCTTCATTCAGCTTGTTGGCTGAATGTACATCCACTTACAGCAATATAACTCATATCCTCTGTGCCGAGATGGTGCTTACTTTTATTTATTTCTTTACCATTCAAATCCCTGTACTTCTGCAACTGGACTTGGACAAAAGCTGCTGGTCTTAGAGCAGTCTCTTAAACTATCTTAAGCACTTGTCAAAGCATTCTTCAAAAAGCAGTCGCTCTCGAGAGTGTCGACTGAAAAAGGCTATTGTATGAGAAAACGTCTTTCATAAATGACAAAATTACAATTTGTCAGTCGTTTCTTTCACCACTTAACTGTTTTATAAGCAAAAAAAAAAAAAAAAAAAAGCTATTTTTTATTGCTTTGGGTAGTGTTACTCTTTTAGACCACTTTGCCATATATATATTCAGAAATGAAAATCAAATGCTTCATTATGTTTGCAGTTAACAGCAGAGCACTGGACTAGAATCATCTGTCTGTGTATAAAGTTCAGAATATAAGCGAGAATGAAGAATCAAGAACTATCACTGTCCACATTTCTTGAAAAATTTTAGTAGATGATTTCATCCTATCCTTTTAGTTGCTTAGAGCAGGCATATGAAGGGGCAGAGACCAGATAGTTGAACTGAATTCATTCAAGAGAAAAATGCAGGCAGGTGCCAATTTCTGGAAACTACAGTGACAAGTTTTAAGATAAGAAGGAAATGTCTTTTTAAAGTAAAGATAAAAATATTTTTTCAGGGTGCTGGAAGAAATTATACATTGTAGTCAGTTGTGCTGACTATATTTAATAAATGCATTACATTGGCTCGTTTCTTCAAAAAGCATTAGTGGATCTCCTATTTTTGAAGAAGCTTTAGTGCATTTTTTTCCCAAAACTTTGAAGGCTTGGATTTTATTCACAAGACTCAAAAATAAAGTATAGGCAATGAATATTTTTCCAAATCTACTTTTTTTTTTTTTTTTTCCCCAAGCATCTATCAGTATATATCAATATATCAGTAAAGCATTGTGATTGGTATTTAGTCCTTGAACTCGATAGCCTCTTATAACCATAATCTCTCATTTTTCTTGAAGTGTGCAATACTGTTATTTCTGTTTTACTAATGAAAAGTTGAGAAGCATACCAAATGAACAGTATAAAAACAATTTTTTGAATTAACTTTTAGAGCAGAAGTACTCATTTCATTCCTTACCAAGGTCCACTATATAATTTTCTACCATCTGTGTATTTTTGTAAAGTTCTGCTCAGCAGGAAGCTGAAAGCCAGTTCCTGCTCTGCTTTTGGCTAGCCAGATGCTGCTCTCTACCTTTCCATTTGGGAATTGTGGCAGCAAGCTGCAATCACTCCTTGAGACACTGGGAAATTACATAATATTCCTCAGAAATGTGGGAGACAGTGGCCTGGAGGGGCCCGAATAAAATTTACTCTTCATTTGGATCCAAATCCAGATGGAAGTCTTATATTTCTACTTTTGCTTTAGATACTGCAAATCCTTGTAAAACTGAAGTTGTATTATGTATGTATCACTGACTGATACAAGGGAAGTTTATACTCCACCATGAAAGCATCCAGGTTAGACTACCATGTCATCAGGTCCACCTCTTGGCATTGAAGAAGGCAGTTTCTAGAAAGCCTGCCCCAAAACAAAGATTTCCTTTAATTTCATCTAATCTTTGGATTCAAATCTATCTGCTTCAGAGTATGCCGCTGTTGAATGTGAGAATATTTCTGGCTTTCTTGTTCTTGTGAAAGAAAGAGAGCACTGCAGAAACAGGTAGAAACATGGAACTTGTAAAAGCAATTAATATCTGAGCCAAATCTATCATGCCTTGTTCCCGCAGCAGAAACAGATTTCAACCAGTGATTCAAACAGCAGATGGACTATGAAATAACACACAGGTACAGACATACATTTTGAGATGGGAGATTTATTTTTCCTTCTTTAAAAACCTGTTAAATTCCAAAATCCCAGTGCTACAATACAGGCATCACCATAATGTCCATGATACAATGTTCCAAAGTTAACTTACTGAATAATGGTGGACTCTGGTGATAATGCTGTAAACTGCATTTCTTTCAGGCACAATCATTAATAAAAAAGCATTCAGGACACCACTCCATCTTACAGTGTCTGGAATACAGCTGAGCTGTATGATGCCTTTTGGCTAGGTACACATGCTAAGTTAAAGCTCAGCATGCAACACTGAAAAAGAGCGACATGGTTGACTTCTAAAAAAAAGGAAGAAAAGGGAAAACAGATGTCAAGGTTTCAACAAGTCATTGCACACTGCAGCTGGAGCCAGTACAAAACCAACACAAGTATGCTGATAATGTAGCATTTCATGTAACGATAAGGGCAATAAAATAGCAGAAAATGCAAAACCTTGAATGGCTGAACACCTTCTTCAAATTCCTGAGGGTCATCTGGGCTGAACAATAACAGCAATCCTTTCAATAACCAGATCATATGATCCAACTAGCTAAGGTTTTTATGCTCTCAAAAAGTGAAAATTGAGAGCTTCTCTTTCTTGCGAATGCTGAATGCGGACAATAAATCTCAAGTGCAATCCAAACAGACATTCAGACGCACGCTATCTCATCACCATCATTCTTGAACTATTTGGCAATAGTTACCATTATTACAACAGATGTTAACAAGATGGATAGAGAGCATGTAAAATAAATATTAATATTAATATATAAGTATCTATCTAACAATGCCCTCATTGAATTGATATGCTTCATCAAGAGCATTTTTTGAGGAATTAATCAGGGAATTTGTCTCATTAGTCAATGCTGTAAATTCATGGCAATTCCGTTAAGAGAGACCGTGTCTTTCAGAAAAATTACTAAGCAGTTAAATGAAAGTCTAGACCTTTAATCCATGACTGGAATGGTGGGATGATGCTTATATCTGGAAAGTCATTACTACTCGTTTGGGTTTCTTAGGACTGAATGACAAAAGGCAGGAGAATCTAACTTTAAAAAGTACTGAAACTTAATAGCTTTCAGCTCAGAATAGTTTTCTTCAGTGATCTCATATCTTTTGGGGAATGATACGGTAAAGAAACGTGAAAGGAGTCAGGCTATGAAACCTAGAGGGGTCTGCTACATTTGTAACTGTGGGCGTCATTTGGCCTAGATATGTTAGAAAGACAGCAAAAAGCACCATGTTGGGAAAGGAAATTTGCACTAAAAGCAATTTCAACTGCGGTAACATCCTGCTGTGTTTCTGAATTTCTTTTCCTTTTCACTCACTGATGCCTTTCCTTAGCATAGACAGGATCCTACAATCCTGCACTACCTACAAATGTACTTGCTTGCAGAATAATTCAGTAAACTGAGTTATATCCATATGCATTTCTCTACACATTCAACATGTACCAATATCAAAAGATCAACAGATCTAAAGATCCCAGGCATAATTTGTAATAGCCAAATAATGAAGCAGAAAAAAGTCATACTACACACACATAAAAAGAAAAAAACAGATGATGCTTAGTCCAACTAGTTATCTCTTCTAAGTTTGGGCATGCCTGTGAAACAGTCATAGCCTCAATTTTCCTACAGTGTTTTTTTAAAATTATTATTATTATTAAAACATCCTTTTGTTAACTCAGAAACAAAGAAGGAACACGGTACTTGTCTTAAACATCTGACAGGCTTGGAGCTCTGGCCGCACTGGCTGTTGAAGCTGCTTCATTTATGCAGAATCAAAAAGGGGAAAAAAAAAAAAAAGACAGGGAAAAACTATCCATTTATCAAGTCAGACAGACAAAAGCAGCAAGAAGGAACCAGTCCACAGATGGTGACACACTCTGATGAGGACAGAAATAATTGCAAGCTAGTCCTGGTCCTGGGACTTTTCAAGGAGTCCTTGAATGATATTCACAAACATTAAGCAAGTGACAGGGTAAGTACTCTCACTTAGATTCATGGCAAGACTCCAATTATTCAGCCTGACTTCATTAGTTTGGAAATGCTATTAATTACTTTCAGCAAGCACAGGTTACACTTTAGAAGAAATATGAGATGGTTTGCTATTTTAACAGATACTACAATAACAGCTTGCTATTAGAAGGCACAGTTTAAGTCTTTATGTTGCTTAAAGAAAAACAGAAAAAGAGAAAAAAAAAAAAAAAAAAAAAAAAAAAAAAAGGAAAGCCAAACACAGATGAATATGTATCATAACTGCACTTGCATAGCATGGTCAAGTCCATAATTGCTAAGGGGCACTCTGTGTCTGCGTGATTATTCTTCTTGAAGTAAGTTAGACAGCAAAGTATATAAAATGTATTTGTTTTGTATTAGCTACATAATTACAGTTTTCTAGCAATTTATAACAGGCAAAATTTAAACAAAAAAACACCCCAGACATATCCCTTTGCTTGAGCATTCCTCACCACTTAAACTGGAATTAATTCTTGCCACCCCAAAACCTACTTCTTTCCGTCCGTTCTCTCTTTTACAGAGGCAGCCTTTTGCCTTTTTTTCCGAGATGATTAGCATTCAGTGTAATTCCTTTTTGCAGAAGCCAAGAGCAAGCCAGCATGTTATCCCTTCTTGTAACAAAAAAAATCCTGAAAAAATCTTGTTGTCTGTTCACAAGCAGTAACTTGGTATAGAAATAAGCTACAGGAATACAGAATTAATTCTCACTAGAACTCAAAGAAAGGCTGCCACCGCAAGTGATGTATCTGTATAAGGCCACTATTAGGACTCAAAATGTGTACAAAGTATTTTTACTTGGCAATGTGTGATTTGTTCATAGCTAGGCAGCAGTATTCCTTTAAAACTAATTTATACAGGAAAAAAAAAGGATACATATTTTTCCTCTAGTATCACATACAGAGAGGAGAAT
Organism: Microcambeva ribeirae; assembly: GCA_035222435.1. Taxonomy (NCBI): domain Eukaryota; kingdom Metazoa; phylum Chordata; class Actinopteri; order Siluriformes; family Trichomycteridae; genus Microcambeva; species Microcambeva ribeirae. Next base: position 6,480 of record JAYECN010465860.1, on the reverse strand, counting down.
GTATTCACAAAAATTGACTTCACCAACAGAAATCTCTTCAGCAGAAAGCCAGACCTAAAAATGCAGTACAGAGCAGAAGCAAAACTTTTAGTGTTTTCAATTACCTTCAAGAGATAGCTCACTCTGCTGACTGTAGGGGACAGCTTAAAAGGTCTCAGTACACAGCAGCTTTACTAATCAGCTTCATAAACAGCTTTACCTTGCATCTCTGATTGTCTCAACACTTCCTAAATCTGTAAATTTAGGAAATTCTTCTCTCCTGCAGGAGAGGAGAAAATGGAGACATGACAATGGGAAAAGAAGTGAGCACTAATAGAGATTCGTAAGAACTATCTAGAGACCCTCCAGATACCACTAAAATTCACCTCTGCAAACAGGAACGTGATCATCTTAATTACAGTATTAATTTCTTTTTAGTGACCTACATGTTACAGGAAAAACATTCCCAGGCTAGATAAGAGAAAACATTCACTGTTTTGAATGGCACGATGACTCAACTAACCCAAACCAACCCAAATATTTCTCATGCAAAAGCAAATGCCTACTTCAGTGAGGTAATTAGCAGGCCACTTTAGGATGAGTTCACTCTCGAGAAAGAATTGGCTTCCTATCTGCATGGAGCAGTCTTGAGATAGCTATTAAGTCACTATGAATATTCACAGAGACGAACACTGTTTCTAAATAAGACTAAGTAGCTCATTGTCCATCTGAAGTGGCTCCACTGCTTTTCATTAAATCTTTAATTATCCTACATGGACCTCAAATACTTTGCATACTTGACCTGATCTCAGGAACTTATCTGATGAACTTTCCTTGTTTATCATGAATTTACTTTCCGTGAAAAGGCTAATAATGCTAATGCTTAATGTTAAATAAATCAAATGTTTACTTGTTAATATTATGCTGAAAACACACACGCAGGGGTATGTTGTACATGCAGGCTGGACGGGACCGTCAGCAACCCCACGGGTTGCTCACCAGGTGCCGACGAGCCCAGGCACCTGCCCAAGCACCGCCTGCCTTCAACAGCCTCTTCCCATGCACTGCAATGTCCCATTTCCACACACGGTGGAGCTGCGGCTTAACAAAACCCCTGTCATTTGCTCACACTCATTTCAACTTGCTTGTTGAAGAAATTTCAGGAACCACCGATTTTCTGTTGTTTTACACTCCATCCTCCAAAAGACTAGCTTTTAATAACCAGTATCTTTATACTGAGACAGGCTCAAAGCGGAAGAAAAGCACAGAAGTCATTCAAGGATCATAAATGAACTGTCCCTACACCCTCAGGAGAGTTTTCAGTTCCAAATTCCCAAAGTGCATGACTTTTACTTCCCAAAATTGAGAAATCTGCTGTTGCTACCCGTGAGGAAAGCATTCTCCAAATCTCATGTTTCCAAATGCATGGGCTTGTTTTTCTGAAAGCTCTGCTTGACTACCACCAGTCACCAGAGATCTTGCAAGGTAAAATTTGTGATTCACATCATTTTTTTTTTTTTTTCTTCAGTTCACTTTCTCTTGCCACCACCCTCTTGATTTCTTCTTTCTTTGTATTGTGAGCTGCCTCATTTGCCTTATTCCTATGCTAGATTCTCTCCAGTTACTTCTCCTCTTCAGTAGAGCAGGAACATTTCTCGGCTGAGGGGTTCCAGGAGGGGTATCAGCTGCTCTGACCATCTGAGCCAACAGTCAAGTCCAGGATCTTCCATCTCTGTAGCAACATGGGGCAAGAGGCACTACAGGAGAAAGTAAACATCACGGCTCTCAATCCAGGCACATGCATACTGTGTGTAACCAGTAAGCGGCACCACTGCCATCAGCATTGGTATCTCCAAGTCATGAAGCCTGATGACATGCTAGGATGCAAGGACATGCTTTATTTGTGGAATTGCACACGCATTCTGCAAAATCAAGTCCAAACTGCAGATTTTTCTTCTTTAACTTCTTTTTGAAACTAATTATAAAGGATAATTAGATGCCCTCATAGAGTTTAGGAGCAAAAAGCTCTTCAAGGTGACTGACAGCCTGTTCCTAAATAGCTTGTTCTTTAAAAAAAAAGCAAAAATATATAAAATACATAACCTCGGTGTAAGTTAGTTTCTTGCAGAAAAGTGGAATAAAAAATAATAACAAAACAGATCATGTCTCCATAGTTTACAAGAGACAATCGTCACCATCATCAATTGCTCTCATTTCTCCCTCTGCCCTGTGAACAAATCTATCATCATCTACCTGCACATTAAATTGCAGAACTACCTGTCCTAATTAACCTTACTCTCAGAGGCCAAACTATGCCTGTTTTTCTTCACTGGGAAGAATGTTAACTCTACTTCACCAAGCTGTGCAAGAACCAGCATGTCATCATGTCTCTGAAAAAGTTTACTATTTTCCTTTCCAGAACTACATCACTTGCCCCGGTGAGGACATGCAACATTCTTGGGAAACAGTAGTACAAGCTTGGGGCAGCTCTTTATGTCTCAAAAAGCTGAAGTGCACTATACACAAATGCTGGCTAAGAGGCTTTCAATGTTTCTTCAGTGTTGTCTCTCTGAAGTTCAGAGCTCATCTGCGAATATTCAGTTAAAGGGGTCTTAAAAGCCATATATATATATATATATATATGTATATACACACCCATACAAATATACAAAGAGAGGGGTCACTGCATTGCATCCATAAAATTAAATAAGTAAGCTTGTTATAAAATGACATAATAACAGTATTTTAAGATTTGGGCTTGCACAGCTATTATTTCCATAAGAACAGAGTAACTTGTATGAGTAAACAATAGGAAACCAGTCCTGAGGAAATATACTCTACTGGACCTTTGAATTTCCAATGCAAAATCCTATTTTCCACTTACAGAAATAAAGGATTTAATCCAATCTCTATAAGGGACAATTTGGAAATAATTTTGCTCTATCATCAATGGTCCTCACTCGCAGAAGATTCCTCCCAGCGTCAAGCAGCGCTAGCAGTCGCACCAGTGAAGAGCACGGCTGGCGCGTCACACGCAGCGGGGCAGGCGGCCGTGCTTTGGATGCGAAGGAGACATGCAAGGCTGCAGGTCTGAAATTACCACGTGGTTTTGGGCGCGTGGACCACAACAGGTGAAAATAAGATCTGTCAGGATAGCGGTGCCTTTTGTTCTTCATTGTAATGCTATTTTTCTAGTTTGTAAAAATAAATTGAAATCCGTATCCTTTGCGTTTATGTATTCTTGAAAAAACATCCCATTTTTAAAAATAATACTGCATTCCTGTGTAATTCTGTCCTTTATGTTTGTTAAAACTGCTTCTCAGCAAAAGCCCTTCCTTCCAACAATTGCTTACTTTCTTGTTACAGTCTTAACTGCAGTGTCTTGATAAATAGATGTTTCCATGGAGATGACAAATGAGTATCATCCATGTTGCAATGAGCTTCTGATTTCATCTTGAACCATTAGCTTCCAAACCACAGCTTATTCATTATTCATTTGCAGCAAGGAAATGGCTGAAACCCAGCGCATTACGGCAGATAAAAAGCTGTGCATGCAGTCTGGAAGAAAACGCAGCTGCCACCATAAGAAATGAAGAAAACTCCCTGGGATTAAAATAACATTTCTAAAAGCTGTACTAAATGCCTAGAAAAATTTTCCCCTCAATTAATAGCAAGCATACATAAAGTATGAGAATTAAGATACCTTTTAAATATTCAGATAGAGACTTTCAGAGAGAGCAGAAGAAAACAGTAAGTGATGTTCAACTTTTTGTTGCACCAGAACAAGAATCAAGATCAGGCACAAATACATATCATTGAAATTGTGACCTGCATGGCTAAAGAGGAACCTGTAAATTTTTTTGCATGGTAACTGCTATGGAATATGAAACCAATATCTTATTGCCATTAAGAAAATGCCTTTCTTCTTTTATTTTCCAACATGCGACTGCAGTCTTTGGCAGTTCGGCAGGAATTATAGGAAGAGGGTGTTCAAATAGTTTTAATCCTCCCAGTTATTTGCAGTTATTGTAGGTATTTTTTTAAGAAGATATTAAAAGGACATGAAAGCTTTCTACTCTAAAGGAATAAATGTCTATCTTTGTCTACTTGCCTTAGAGAAATATCTTCTCTTATATACCAATAAATTAAAGGCAATACAGTTTTCAGATGGCCGCTAACACAGAATATTAGTTCAATCCATCATCTGAAGATAGTTTTTCAGCAGTGAGCTAGGAGGACAAAGTCAGTGTACTCTTACTGCTACAAGGAGGGCTTTCTGAAAGAAAAAATTCTATCATGTCCTGCTCTTCTGTATATCAGGGCTTCACATTTCAGTTAATTCAAAGAATAAACAATACCACTTCTTACACTAAGCCTAGACAGTAATAAGTAAATGCTGACATAAAGCCAGCCTCCTGGAAAGGAAGGAGTCTGTGCCCAGTGCCTGAGAAACAGCAGACACACATGTTCTGTGGTGTCACCTAACTCTTACTGACAGCGCATTAGCTGGCATTGCCGACATTAGCATTCAAATTCAATATAATTAAAGGTAAGCAGGAATTTTCTGACTGCTTTTAATGCTTAAGGTGTTTATACACACATAATCTGAACTGCATTTTGTCTGGATGAAAGCTATCATGCATCTGAACAGGGAAACAAAACAGGACATTAAAGTGGGACGCCCCTCACACATGCCAGGGTTAATGACACCCACGCTCTCTCCATCTGAGCGCTGCAGCAGTTCTGGGGAAAACATGTCAATTAGGGTAAGTTATAACCAATTACATGTCTCATCATTTGAATTACTGTCCATTAAGAACTGACCTGAGTTTGCTGAACATATTTCATTCATACAACAGGCTTAATATCAGGGTGGCAAGAGGTCAAAGGATAACAAGAAATGATAAGCAGACATTACTTTGGTGCATGGAAAGGGGACAATGAGCAGTAGCTCACTTTTCCCACTAAAGATACATGCCATTTTCCATACTATAAATCTTTTTACTTACTTTCTCAGATTACCATGAAGCTGGAACAACTACACACTCCACTGTACTAACAGCCATCTCCATACAATCCCTTTGTATCTTACAGATGAGACTTTATCCAAGCATAACATAGGGATGCGACAAAGTAAGCAATAAAGGCCAACTCTTTTTCATGTCAAGAAATACACGGAAAGTCCAGGCAAAGCGCAGGGTTCCTCCTGTGGAGGTTGCATCACATGGAGTAGCACTTCTATTACATTACCTTACCCTGCAGAAACACACACTTAACTTTGTTGTTGTGGACAGCAGACAGGTAGTGAGGAGAAGGAGAAAAGGAATACACGGCCTTTTTTCAGCCTCTGAGGACTCGATCTGTAACATTTAATTTGGGGAGTTTTTTCCATTTTAAACTCAAAATAGAACTTTCTACTGAATCTGCCCATTATTGCAACTCTCAGCAGTTAAGGTTTAAACTCTGTAGGGCCCACAAAGTCAAGTTGCAGCTGCCCCAGCTAGAATGAGAGGCACACTGGGTGCCCAACTCAAATGCCTCTATGTAAATGCAGGCAGCATGGGGAATAAACAAGGGGAACTGGAGATGTGTGTGTGATTGCAGGGCCATGATCTCATTGCAATTACTGAGATATGGTGGGACAGCTCTCATGCCTGGAACGTGGCCATGGACGGCTTTAGGCTTTTCAGGAAGGACAGGCCAGGAAGGCAAGGTGGCGGAGTAGGGAGAGAGAGCAACAGCATAGGGGAGCACGAAGCGCGAGTCAAGAGCCTGTGGGTGAGGATTAAAGGGCAGGCCAACAGGGATGACTCTGTCTTGGGAGTTTACTACAAGCCTCCTGACCAGGGAGAGGAAGTGGATGAGGTCTTCTACAGGCAGCTGCAAGAAGCCTCATGATCCCAGGCCCTGCTCCTTATGGGGGACTTCAACCACCCTGATGTCTGCTGGGATAATCACACAGCTAGGAACAGACAGCCCAGGAGGTTCCTGCAGAACACTGCAGATAGCTTCTTCATGCAGGTGGTGATGAGCCAACAAGGAGAGGGGCACTGCTAGACCTGATACTAACCAACAGATGGTCTAGTGAGAAATGTGAAGGTTGGAGGCATTCTTGGCTGCAGTGACCACGAGGTGTTGGAATTCACAATCCTGCGAGGAGGAAGCTGGAGAAGAAGTGGGATTGAAACCCTAGACTTCAAGAGAGCTAACTTTGACCTCTTCAGGGAGCTCCTTGGAGGAGTCCCCTGGGCCAGGGTCCTAGAAGGAGAGGGGGTCCAGGAGAGTTGGCTAATATTCAAACACCTCTTTCTCCAGGCTCAGGATTAATGCAATCCTACGAGAAACAGGTCGAGCAAGGCGAGGTAGGAGACCTGCGTGGATGGGCAAGGAGCTTCTGGGTAAACTTAATGAGAAAAAGAGCATCTACATAAGGTGGAAGAAGGGCCAGGCCACATGGGAAGAATATAGGAACATTGTCAGAGAATGCAGGGATGCAACGAG
>JAYECN010465852.1:0-18375 GCA_035222435.1 Microcambeva ribeirae | reverse complement strand
TTAAAGAACAAAGTGTGTGGGTTTGGGGGGGAGGGATGTATTTTGTTTTTACTGCCTGTAATCAAAATCTCTGTAATGCCAAATTCTATCCTTCCTCTCACTTCTGTTTTCTTTATATCAGCTACTGAAATCAAATTATCTTGCAAAAACCTTTTTATTTCTGTCAGTTTTGTGTCCTGCTGTGTTTTTGGTGGTTTGGTTCGTTGTTGCTGTGCTGTGCCGGATTTTCTAGTAGTCTCTGCTCCTGTGTTAGTTGCACAGCTATATGAAGGGTCTGGCCGTGCTGTCCAGAAAACTCCAGAATTATCTGTCTGACTTTATCTCAGGTTTGAGAGGAATGTGGAAGGCACATGAAGTGCTGTGTATTCTGAAATGACCAGCATGAGGTGAGATTTTTTTTTTCTCATGTTCCTACCCACTTCTGCAAGGTTGGAAAACCCAGCCCTTCCCTGAAGTGTTCCTCTGGAGGGATAATCAACAGCTCTCACTTTACCTGAGACAACAGAAAACCAGTCTGAAGGCTGTTTAGAGTACACAGAATACAAGTACCAGAACTGCTAAGGATGGAGAAAGAGCATTAACTCTGTAGGACAGTTGGTGGCCTGTGTGGACTTCATCATCGCTGGCCTTGAGGGTGGTGGGGATAGGACGATGCCCCCAGACCTGCCTTCAAAACAAACACCAAGCGTCGATCTTGTGCAGAGCAGCTTCAGCATCCTCCAGCTGAAGGAAGGACAGGCTGAATGGGGCCTGTCTCCTGTCCCTCAGTGGCAATGGCAGCGGGAGGGATGGCCGCTGGAGCCTCACCTCTCCAGAGGAGCACGAGCCTTCTCCTGCTTAGCCCTCCTGGTGCGATCCAAGTATCTAAAATGGATCCGAGATTCAAGCCTGCTTACGAGGGAAGTGAGAAGCTGGCTAGCCTGCTTATAGAAAGGGAGAAGGAGAGCTGTGGTGGCTGGAGCCATTAAGGTGTCATTGAGGGGATGGTCATGGTCAGAGCCTCGTAGCAGAGTGCTCTGTGCTGCCTTTGAAGGGAGAGCGTTGGACCCCTGGCTGCGTTGGGACAAGCACACTCGCCAGGCCGTCTGCTAATCACTCGCTCAGCTTGGAGCTCCTTCAGAGCCTTGCTCTGGAGGAAGGGCTTAGTGGAAGGAGTTGGTTGAAAACTAAGTCTTCTTGGCCACAGCGATCAAATAAGCCTGACTGATGGCAGGAGTGGCCTCAGAATACATTCATATTAGTAGGAACCCAAGTAGTGGAGTGCTGGGCTTGTGGATGATTTTTGACAGCAATGCTTTCTCAAGAGCACTTGAACATTAGGGAATAAAAATGAGACTCTGCAGCATTGGTGGCATTTTTGCTATCTCACCCCTACTGCTTGATTTAACTAATTATTTTTATAGTAATTGACATGCTCTAAGCATGCATTATATATAGTCATTGAAGTGCTCTAAGCATCAAGTATTATTTCTAAAGCTGAAAACCTACTTGTTAAGTGTTAATCATTTAAGAGCACATCTTAGATTAAAAGTATTAATTTGAATAATAGGCTATCAGCAACTACACAGAATATACTCGTTGGAAAGCACTTGATTAGTTGTTAATTGTACAGGGAGATGACAGCTGTGATAAAATATGGTATGTTATGCAACTGTGTTCTTAGTTTTTATAATATTAGAAAAAAAGGTGTATGTATTTTAGTCAAGCATTCCAAATTGAGATATCCTATCTTTAGATTCAGGATCATGTGCCTTTTTTATTTTTTGCTGCTTGTGATGGCATGACACACTTACTAAAGAGAAACTGGGTAGAGTTTGGAGAGAGTTGGGAGTGCAATGAACGATGGCTTTCTAGAAATCCTTCTCTATATCTGTGGAAGGAATGGAGGGAGTTAAGAAAGCAAACGAGAAGGGGCACTCAGGAAGAGAGCAATGGGTCTAAGGTTAAGATAGCTGAAAGCTGACACGGAGAATGTATCATTTGCTTTCCCAGAAGCTGATGTTTAACTTTAAGCCACTCTTTTGTGACTGAGTTTATATTTTTTGGATGTTGAAGTGCCTGGAATGTGATTAGCTTCGTGCCACAGCGTTCCTTGTTCCAGAAAACTCCTGTCTGAAATCGGTGCAACAAACCCATCGTTCATCCCAGCGTTCCTGCGGCATGAAAATAGTGCTGTGAAAGATAATTATCCAGTGTGCTACCAATAAGTAGCCATCAGGAAGTACGTTTGAAAGAATAATTTTAATAAGCATTTAATTTTTGTGCTTACGTGCTTTTGAGAGTTTAACTTTGTATTTTAATATTTTTTTTGGGGTGGGTATTTGTAAGTATTAAAGAAAACAAGTCCTTGAAAACGGTGGCTTGAGCAGTGGAGCCTGCTTTAACATTTCATGTGTCATAACTGCATAGTGATAGAAGGACAGGAATGATTTACTTGTAAATTTTGCATGATTTTTAAATGGCTTTCTGTCTTCAAGAAGAAGAAAGGTATTATGCTACTTCATTTTCTCTCCCTCTCTCTTTCTTTTTAAACAGCAGATATAATTTGTTTTGCTGTGCTTGGAGTGAGTGTATCCTGCAGTACCTGGAGCTTCAGGGGGCTGCTGGGCAGGGAGGGGGCTGCTCCTTGGGCTACTGCTGGATCATGGCACTATGTGAAGGCACAATCTGCCCTTCATCAAGGGCAAAACTAAACACCGTCGAGTCTGCAGGTACCCTGTAATTTTGGTGGGTATATCTAGCAGTACATGTTTACAGTTACAATTTCCATTTTTTATGCTCTTGAATATGCTAAACTATGCAAAACTATTAAGTTTTATTGCAACTACAAATTAAATCTGATTCTGAGTCTCCTTATTAACATAACGAATAGCATGAACTAAATTTTTTTTTTAACACTAATTCAAAGTGTTTTTTTCTCCTCCCTTTGAAAATAGGAAACCCTGTCTGATTACAAAGTGAGGAAAATGCATTTCAGTTGCACTGCCTGGCAATACATAGCAATGAACCGAGGTTTAAAAAAAAAAAAAAAGACTTTTCCTATTAGAAAAGAATGTTGCTAGTAAATAAGGAGATGTAGAAGTCTCAAAATGCAACTGTAGAAATCAAATTAGGTTTTCTAGTAGGCATTTCAAGTTCTAATATTGTTATACAGATCCATGGTAGTTGCTTGCAGTTTGTTCCCAAGAGGTGTCTAATCTGCTTTCCAAAAAAAAAGACAACAAAAAAAACCCACATAGACACATAATAGTATTGATTTTCTCTATATACTGTCCAGCTCATTCCTTCCTTTCTGTTTTATCTGGCAAAATCTCAAATGTCCTGTTATAACTCTGAATTATCATCATCTTGAAAGTACCTCTGTGACTGTTGTCCTGTCTCATGACACTGAGCCTGTTTGCTGTTTAAGTTCCTTAAAATTAGCACTTTCAGTTTTTCTGAGTTGTGCATAACGCAGCATAACTTAGAATTTGATGACTGCACAACAGTTAAGTGATTAATTCATAATGTATTTGTCAAACTATGTTGGTGAGTCTTGCATCTTGGTCAGAGGTGTTTTTGTTAAATCGGTAACAATTCAGACAATGCATTATATGTTTTTCCTAATTTCTGAGTCTGCCTTTTTATTTTCCATCATATTTGAGATGTCTCCCAAGTGGCTTAGAAGGACTGTGGTACAATTATGATCTTGTTCCCCCCCCCCCCCCCCCCCCCTTGTGCTCAATGCTACACCTTCTAGCACCGGGAAAACTGTAACTTCAAGTAAAATTGTTTCCATGGTCTTCTCTGGTAACCATACTGGCTCTGTGGACTCAGTGCTGCACGTCCCAAAGTACTGCTGCTATATTGGGCAGCCTGCGCAGCCTGCCCCCTGCTTATTTTGCTGGGTTTGGGTGAGTGCTCCCTCTCCCTGAAGGATGTCTCAGAAGTCAAATGTGTCACCTTTTCTCCTCTTCAAGTGTACAAGGAAGCTGGGACAGATTCTTGTATGGCTTTCGGAGATGTTGAGCCATGGGGCTGGACAGAATCTTTGTCCAGCTATATAAATCTGAAAGTGCAGTAGTTATTATTATGTCTTTCCCTTAATAGCGTCATCGTTCACATCAAATATGAAATGCATTTGGAGTGGAATAAGGCAAAAATAAGTAGAACGAGGAGGCGCAGCGGTCTTGTAAGCTCACTGGGAAGCAGAAAACTTGAGAGCATTATTGCATAGATGGTATTCAGAACTGCCTGTCAAACAATATGTGTTTTTTAATCCCCTTTCTGAAACGGAAAGCTACTCCAGAATGGAGGATACCCCACTTTAGAAAGGATTAAATATTTTTCATATGAGAAGAACAGTGACAAGAAAGCATCTGTCCGCACTTGTCCCATGAGCTATGGCTAAAACATCAGAAGCTGGAGGCCAGTGACCCTTCTTGCTGCCAGCTGCAGCTCTTCTGTCGCCTTCCCCATCATGCCAAAGGAAAGGGAGGGAACAGTATGAATACCCCTTACTTCTGCAAAAGCTCGTTTTCTGCTCTGATTACACTGTTGCTTTTTGATATTGTGTAATTTGGGGAACAGTGTTCTTCTCTGCTGAGGTTTGGCAGCTGTGCTGCAGCGAGCTGTGCACACAGGGCAAACGCTGCTTTGTGAATATGGAGGTGCCTTCCAAGTAGGCTGGTCTCCCCTCTCAGGTCTCGTATGCCCTCTAAATGGTTAAAAACATTTACAATTGTTCAGACCTTTTGCTTAGGAACCTGTTTTAGAAAAGCTGCCTAACCAAGCTATACTCAGATATGCTTTGTGCACCCGTTTTACACACACTGTCATCTTGTGTCAAGTTTGGCTTGTTAGGAAAGATTCAGTAGATTTCTGGATTTTTTTTTCCATTTTAGTAAAATCCTGCTCAAAATACAAGCTTCCTTGTTTTCTCTTTGTTTCTACTACAAACTGAGAGTAAATATAATTAAAAAATACTCATCGTGGCTTGTTTGTGAAATTTCTCTAAAAACCGAGAATGCAAATACGCTTCTGAGGCAGATATTTCTGATGTGAGGATGGCAGCCTGATGATGAAGCATATCATGCTTTTTTTGGGGGCTGCTGCCTCAGTATATCTTTATTTCTTTATTGCTTTGTCCCTGTCAGTTTAGGAGTGAGGAATAGGATACCAGGTTCATGCTTCCTATATGCAGGATATCCATGAAGAACATGATGAGGATTCCTGCCACAGTCCATTATGTCTGTCTTTACAGCAGCTTCGTGATGCTCTTCTAAACACCTCGAATCGCTTTTCCCAGACTATATATTTGCCTGTCGCACTGATTGCATCCACTGTGAGGCCAAGGCTTTAGCCTATTTCCTAGGTCAGGCATCCTTCCCCCCTTAGCTATAAATGAGAAGCACTCTGGGACTCCAATAGACTGGTCTGGAGAATTTAGATCGAGGCTTGAGCCGGTTATTCGTCTTCATACTGGGGGTGTGTGTGTGTGTAGTGCGTATTTTGTGCCGTGCAAGGTTAACTGTCGGGTGATAAAGCTAAGTTGACAGTAATAAATCAAGGCAGGCAGAACATGCATACTGCAAGCCAGTGGCTTTTCTGAACTCTTTCACAAAGCATTAATGGAAGAAATGGATCTAACATGCTGAGGATGTTTTTTGCCTTTTCTTTCTTCCATAACTGAGTTTATTGGACAATTAATAGTGAATTATTGGGTTTGTTGAGGACGAGCATCTTGAGGGCATTTATGGAAGTATAACAGGAAAGAAAGGTTTGAGAATGAGCAGGGTGTATTTAGTTTAATCAGAGGCAGATGGTGTAGAAAGTAATACAGTAGAGAGGCTTGAGGCAGTCCATAGGGAAAACTGGGTGCAGAACAAATGTCTGCGTCTGCTTGAAGGAGAATCACAAATGACTAATATTCAACTTGAAATGTTTGGGGATGCTGTTTTTGAGGCTCTATGGTTCCATAAAGCATTTGAGTCATCTTATTTACAGAATATTGAGGATCTATATGATTTATTCGTTGCGAGTACTTGACAGATGCGATAGTGCTCTGGTTTTCCCTGTCATACAAAGGGCTGGCTTTGTGTTCTCTCTCTAGGTTGTGCCTCTGGGCTTGTATGAGTGCTAAATAGGTACTCTATCAAGTTCCTATTTCATACTGGAGAGTGTGTCGGAGGGGGACAGAAGTGAAATCGGATTCTGTTGCGCATCACGTTGCTGTTGATAGGCAACTTGGACCTGAAAAGAATGCAGGGTGAAGCAAAAAATGGGCAAGAGCAGAGTGTAGATGAATCCATAAAGGTAACGTGGGTGCTTTTCAATATCATCTTTCTGACTAGATGAATAATGCCCTGTTGAAGGGCTCAGAAGTTCTACAGAACCACAGTTCCAGCCGAAATGAAACCTTGAAAGTTATTGCTAACCAAAACAGCATGCAAAACCCATAAATTTTGTCTCTTCTCTGCTTAATGGAAAACACCAGAATTTTATGCCTGCTCTGTATTACGAACTGAGTTGTTTTATTTGGGTGTCTGGAGATGCTCTGCTGAAAAAGTTCAGTTTTGGCCACTAGTTGCATTACTAAAGCATTCATGTATCAGACTTGGTGGTGGTGTTTCCTTCTCTTCCTTTTGCTTGTCAGTGAGCAACTTTTGATTTTATTCTTGCAACTTATGGTACAGGGCTAAGTCTTAAGGCAAGTATTTGATTCCCAAGCACTCTGCAGGTGTGCTGAAAGGTCTGTTTGAATCAAAATACTCCGGAATTGTAGCCATGGTCTCTATAATACTTAGGAAAATATTTTGTGTGATTCGTAATGTACAATCAATTGCAAAGATACCAGTGCTACAACAAAATATACTTGTTGGAGTTACAGTTGCAGATATTGAAAAAAATGCAGGTTCTTTTGCTGTTGTGCTGTGACGATTCCTTATGTTCAGCTTGAACTTGCTTCTCTGTATGATTCAACTTTTATTCCAGCTTGTCCTGAGATGCTGAGTACAAACTGTGCCAGATTGTCAGTTTTATAAGTGAATCCCTAATGACTATAAAACTGTACCTACTCTGCAGTATGAATTTGATGGATTAACGGTATAATTTATAAGCTGATTTCAGAAGAAATGATATAGGTTTCTTTACGGAATAAAGGAATTAGGGAGATTTCATCTTTTCATTACAAGTGTAATTCAATTTGTGCTTTTGGAATAATCAGTGATGAATATAAGATTTTTCTGGCAGTCTTGAGTTAAATAATACTTTCTGCCTCTCTTACTTGACTAATTCTGTTTTTACCATCTAATAAAATCAGATTCCTTAATAGGCACTAACTAGGCAGGCAGCATATCTAAAATTTTCTTCTTTTTAAGTCTTATATCAGTGTGATCTTTTTTGTGTTTAAATGTTGATTTGCTAGTTGTTGAGATGGACTGGAAATGGATGGGCAATAAAGACAAGGAAGAAATAAATGTTATAGAAAATTTTTCACTGTTTTCACCCATTAGCACTCATAACTGCCTGGTTTTGATGTTTCTTTAATCACCTGTGGTTCTTTCCAAAGAAATATTTTGTGTTGCGGTGTTCTTTCCATCTAAGGTTGCAGTAGGGAGTAAATCAGCTAATTAAAGAGCCAAATAGTTCAAAGGGTTCTTGATTTTAAATGAACTGTGCTGAGATTACAGTTCTAACTGAGCCAAAAAAAAAAAGTTTTTATATGAATAGATGAATATAATTCCACCCTGGAATGAACTAAAGATGAAGTTATTTTACTTCTTGAATTATAAATCTTCTTGTTGTTGGCTCATGACCTTGACTAAATCATTCTGGGCATCTTTGAATTCCTTGTGCCTGATAAAGATTGCAAAATCACTGGTACTCTCTCAGTACTAAGACAAAGTGCCAGAGAAAGTTGGGTTAAGTTCAGTGATTTTCTTGATATTTGAATTGAGTGGCCTGTAGTAGCTTCAGTTAGGTATTTTCTGGCCTAGCTTTTGCCTTGGAGCCCCTCCTGCATTCCCGCCTTGCTCCCTGTCCTGCCAGGTCTCGGTGCCGCGGCCTTGCAGAACTCCACCTGGAGCATCACAGAGTGGTTGGAGCCAAAGAATGAGCTCTCAAAGATTTGCTGGTGTCTGACGGCTTGTTGCAGCTGATAATTTAGAAGCAAAGGTTTTGGGGGGATTAAATATACTATTTGAATTCAGTGCTTAGTTGCCTGCTTGAGTGTTTTGTCTGCTTCCTCCTCTCTCTTGAGTCACGGTTGTTTAATTTCAGACAATTTCTGTGTTAAATCTGCTTTTATAGAATGCAAGTTTTAAGTACCTAATAATATTTAGATTTATTCCACATAAAAGCAGTTCTAAAGACTATAAAATGTGGGAAATGAATTTTGGATGATCATGAAAACAGTGCTGTGACTTGAAGAATAGGTAGTCAAGAAAATCTATATTTAAGAGGAATTAATAACATAGCAGGACTAAAAGTTCTTGAGTTATGTGGAATCTAACATTGAACAGTGAAATGCCCCCCAGCCCCCTCCCAAAATGAAGAGGTTTCGCTCCCAAATACTGCTTAGAATTTGCATAGATTTCTGTGTGACTTCTAAGAACTGTACTTTTAAAAGTCATTATTTGTGGGAAGTGTTTGGAAACATTTTGCCTCGGCATTTTTTGCACCTGACTTGCAGGAGTTTTTCCTCGTTAGAATGACGAGCACTGGAGTTTCAGGATAGATTGAGTTCTGCATGCGTACATTTTGGCATTACTTTCTAAACTAGCTCCTTCTGTAGCTGAAAAGTTCTGCTGAGCTGTCTTAGTGCCCTGGCTAGTAGCTCAGTGCTCGGCCCTTGCCGGGCCACCCAAGTT
The DNA here is from genome assembly GCA_035222435.1 of Microcambeva ribeirae. Classification (NCBI taxonomy): domain Eukaryota; kingdom Metazoa; phylum Chordata; class Actinopteri; order Siluriformes; family Trichomycteridae; genus Microcambeva; species Microcambeva ribeirae. The sequence goes on along the minus strand of JAYECN010465852.1, from coordinate 9,526 downwards.
CAGGGCTGGCGGCTTGGAGCTGTCCTCGGAGCAGCCGAGGAAAGACGGCGTGCGGGAGAAGCCAAGCAGCAATCGCAGATTCGGATGATCCTTCCTCATGGTTTCTCAGAAACTTAAAATATCTGTTTTAAGTGTGGTGTGGGTAGGACGAGCAGCTTTGCAATGATTAAGAATCACTTTGTGAGAAGATGTTCTCCAATACAGCAAGTTTAAAGCATCCTCTCTCCAGGGAGTGCTGGCTTTCCTTGGTCATGTACTAGGCTGTATAACTCTTCTACAGTAATGAACTGATTTAAGGACAGATTCTGCTGTAAGATTGTTGGCAGACTTTGTTAACATACAAGGAAAAAATATTTAAAGCAATTAGATATAAAAATCAGTATCCTTCCCTTAAAGCTGATTCCTTCCTTTACCTGTGGGCTGCAGTCTAGAGGACCCTGCAAAAAGGGTATGTTTCCTTTAGCCTCATTCTGTATCTCCTAAATGTGAAGGAAGTATTTTTGTTTAGATGAAGAAAGCCAGAAAAGAGCATGAAAGCTAGGAGTTGCTGCAGTGTAGAAATATTAACTTTGTAAGTGTACATCCTCACTGTTACTTACAGCTTAAAAAATGGCTTGCCAAGAATTGAGAGATGCTTAATGATGATGGTCTGAATCAAACGCAGTGAAAATGAAGCTCCAGATGCTTACAAAGTGGTATCACAGAGCTGCAAGTATGAGATGAATTTTAAAGGAATTAAAATGAACGATTTTTATCCGCTATCTGAAAAACAGCACAATACAGACGTGCAGTCTCCTTATAATTGATCCTGTGATTTGGAGAGAGACAATTGCTGGATGTTGGCACTTAGCTTCACTTCAAATCTCCTATTTTAGGGAAGATTTAGCAAAGGGAGTAGCAACTGAACAAATGGCCAAAAACAGAGGATAATTTTCAAAAGCATCCCTAAAGTATAGCAGAAGAAATCAGCAGATCTACTCCAATAAAAACAAAAATAAAAACAGTAGTTGAACACCAAAGTTAAGAATTTTATGGTACCACTCAAGTACGATACCAGCTGAATTATGTGTATGTGCGTGCATGTACTCGTCTTTTCATATGCATAAGTTAAACTCAGGTGCTGGTTTCTTTCCAAAAGAAGTTTTTAAGACCTCTGCCAAATTTTTGATTTATGGTAACTTTATGGTTTTATTTGTATGCTCCTGTTTATTCTAATATGATAGTCTAATATGATAGTCTAATATGATTTATACTTGAGAAAGTAAATGTAGAGGCTTTGTACAACACAGGATCCTCCCCCAATATATCCAATTTCTTATTTAACCTAGAGTGACTGGTTTTAGTGGAAAGGTTACAAATTTTACTGCATTTTTCTAAAATATTGGAGGACCATTCTTCCTAAAAGCGAGAAAGGGGATAGATGTGAGGAATGCCAAAGCAAAAATCTGTACAATATTTTTGAAAGTTCCTAACACATTTCTGTAGTGAAGTATAAAAACTACCATTAAAGTGCAGAACACAATTTCCTGCCAGACCGCCGAGTCTCTTCAATAACGGTCCAAAATAGTTCTTTTGGAGATAGCTTTGTTATTGACTTTGCTTCCCCAAGAGGAAGTTAGTGGAGTGCGATGAATCCGGATTTCATTAATGCATGGCGAGGAGTGGTGAGGAGACTTGCTTCCAGGTGCTGAGATAACCGTGGCTTCCTAGCACCCTGCAGAACCCAATCCGGGCAGGTGATTTCTAGGCTGCGGCCCCTCGTCTCTAAGGAGCTCTAGTCAAGAAGCCCCTTTGCCCCATGTGCCTCGACACCAACTTACTGTGCAACTGGACATTTGCAGCATGCAAAGGCGATCGTATCCATATAAACCCATAGTTTGCTCAATGAAATGGATCTGTGCTCATACATGAGCTGCCGTGAACCTCACAAAATGGAATTGTGGAGTGACAGTGTGCTCTCTTTAAGTTATCTACTGTATGTACTCTCTCCATCTGTGAGGCAAACGGTTGAACCCGTGCTAAGCTTCAGTTACCACAAATCTAAGATTGATTAATTTTCTAAATGTTCTTTTTCTCTCCTGAAAACCTTATCTTTGTCAGATTGAAATAAAAATGCACAGGTATTAGAGGGATGAATATTAATCTTTCAGGCCCAAAGATTTTCTTCTATAGTGTATATAGTTACAGGAAACCAGGAGAAATTTATGGAAAATTATTATGCATTGGATTTATTTATTGTTTTAATCCAGTTTTACTTGATAAAACCTAGGATTGAAGTGTCACAGCCTTACTAGGAGAGGAGACATATTTAATGAAGGAAAGCAGAGGGTCTAATGGAAGCAAGTTAAAAATCAAATGCATTGAGGTTGAAGAATTGGTACAAGGTAGAAAAATCTATGTAAAATTGAATGCTTTTCTTGGTAAAGGTCAATGACTCAAAATTGTGAAAAACGTGAAGATGAGGGATTGTCAGTTTAACGACTTCAGGTAGAAAAGGTTGAAAACTCTGAAATGTACTTGGAAATGGTGTTGGGGCTGTGTGGGGAGTGACAGTGCCCCTTTCCTGAAGACACCAATGAACCTATTGGAAAATATCTGGCATGCAGCAGGTGCTCATAAACAGCATAACAGGCATGACAAATGCATGGCTTGAAGAAGCAAGGGCCAAGAAGAGGGATGAGATTTCTCCTTCTTGTCTCATACTTATTTATTATGTGCTAGAATGCACATTTTGTTTTTTCAGACACAACTGATGTCGCAGCCACCACTTAATCGGCACCTTGTAGCCCGCAGCAAGATGTTTTATCTTGTACCTTATGAACTGGGAGCCAGCGCTATATTGACGTGTAGTTCATTACTCACGGTAAAGGACGTAGCAGTGGCAAAAGTCCACTTTTAAGGTTAGGCAGTGCTCGGTGAGGTAATGCTGTGCTGGGAAACTGCCTGAATTTAGTTGCATACACTCATTGAAAATTTTCCAATTAAGCATTACCTAATTGAGCAGTGTGTGATCTTACAGGGAGTCACACAAACGTGGTCAAAAGTGTGCCAAGCAGCAGCTGAAAACTGTTGCTTGATTTTGCATTGCTGCAAACATGTGCCAAGTCGCAGAGGTTTGCGTCTGCATTGCTTGCACACAGGCTTAGCGCTCCTTAGGCGTAGCTGTTGCACAGCGCTTGCATCCTGCTCTCCTCTCCTGCATTACGCTGGTTAAGATCATACTTTTTCTTTTTCACTTTCTTTGGCTTTTTCAAATTCTTCTCCCGGAGACCCCCCGAGCTCCAGGCAGAGTAGGTGGCGTGCCCTTCCTGCATGGGTGCTGGGCGCAGAGCTTGGGCTCCCGCATGGAGCTGGGCTACCCTTACCTTTGCTCGAGCCCTTCTCTAGGCTGAGCTCAAGTGACCCAGGATGGGGGCTCTGGTGGCTAACGCTGCTAGTCGGCTTCAGCCAGAAGGCTGTTGCTGTCGGCTGTTTGCTGCCTGCCACCACGGCTTTGGAATAAGCTCCAGGTTCCTCTCCAAGAAAGCACTCAGGGTGATTTGGAATACAGTCAAAACACCTCCCAGATTGCTCTTTTCACTTTCGCTAATGGCTGTGTCAGGGTGCCGGGAGTGCTCTGTTATTTAAGAAGCATTTAGACAACAGCCTCCTGTGTTTTATGAAGTGTTGCTTTGGTCGGCGAGGCGCGTATGCCGGCTGGAATCCGCTGTTTGCAGTGGGAAACAGAATAAAACAGATTGGAGACAAAGCATTTCAGAATTTTGAATTGAGATCTTTTTCCTAAGGTATTTATTAGATGTGATGCCTTCTGACAGGAAGGTTAAATGACAATATCCTGAGAGAGATGATGACTGCAGTTTCAGCATTAAGTAGGGAGTGTTTAAACTCTGCTGTCTTCAGCAGTGGCTCTTTGTGCCTGCATTGCTATATTGATTTTTTTCCCCCCAAATTTGTAGTGCAAGAGGAATATGCAGCAATTGCAAATCTTACAGCTCGATGTGTGTGTTGCTGTTTTTTTTTAATACCGCTCAAGCACTGTGACTGTAGCTTTGCCTAGAGAGCTTGCTCTTATGGCCGAGACAGGTGACTTTTTGCAGGGTTGGCCAGGACAAGTTCCCGTTAGTATAAGGCATTCTGTCAGCTCTGTCAGTGTTCTGCCTTCTACTAATTTCTCCTTATCCCAGGCTGATGAAAATGTTGCAGATGTCACAGTGTCTGCTGCTTGGAGCAGTACACACAACACTATGTTATGTTTTGTGGTCAGATGGTGGTACCAGTTTGGCTACGAAAACTGCGTTTTGGTGTGGATTAAAACAAAGGGAAAATTAACACATTTTAAATGATAGAAAGTGCTAGGAGATAAAAGTGCCTCTTCTGTCTTGAATGCAGAAATAGTCTCCTGGGTTTGGTAACATCGTTTTTTGTGGAGCATTAATAACTGACTAGTTTTGCAGAATGGCATTAATTATGTGTTTAGGATCTTCATTTTCCATAAGGTCTTAATTTTAATTTCTATAGTAAAAATCAACACTTTTTTCTTCTGTGCTCTGTTCTATTTCTTCCTTCAAAAATTGTTTTTCTTTCATATTTCTCACGAGTGTCGTTTCATGGGGAGGCAAGTGATTTCTATGAGACTGTCACATCCAAGTGCCATTCAGGCCCCTCCTTGAACTATCTATAGTCATGCTCTATCCATAATCCTCATTCTTTTGTATTTCCCCAGATTTTATGGCATGTATCACAGTTCGTAGAGATTAGACTTAAAATCAAAATAAACCAGAAAAACAAAACATTTTTCCTGAGGGAAACTTCACAACAGCTGATCTAGAGAGTCAACTGCTCTCCTGCTGCCTCCCTCTCCTCCTTTTCCCAGAGACTTGGAGTTCTCTCCATGGCCAAGAGGCCAGACTGGTATTTATGCTCATGGACACGCTAAGGTGGTGCTTAAGAAGCAAATCCTGTGTAGGCCCTTTCTAAGACCCTTTTGCTAAATTAAGGGGAGCAATGTTTTTCTTTCCAAATATAACTTGAGGCCTGTTAAGAAAAGATGCAAATATATGCACTTATGTGTTCAGAAGCAATTCTGTAAGTGATTGGTAGATTGATAAGCTTTGACTTGTTCATTTGATTTAAGCAGAAAGCCAGCTCTGCCTTTCTGAGATTAAATATTTCTTCTAAATGTATTCCTTCTTACCTCCAAAGAACAAATTAAAATGTAGGCCTAAAATGCAGCCTTTTGAAATGAGGCTTTTCTGAGGTGTTCTACTTCAGTGGCAGAGAAGAAGAGATATTTGCATGCGCTATTCTCTTCCAAAACCCTCCAAGGTGCTCCGCGGAATAACATGTGGGGCACCCTGTCAGTGACTGTTAGGGAAGTACTTGGACTTTGATTCACTGCTGTCTCTATCAGTCTATTTTGCATAATTCCATTTACAAAAATGCATGAAACAATTTTTTTAAAATTTTTTTTTGTGGAGAAATACCTGGCAAGGTGTCGGAAGTGCCTTTATGTGACTGTAAGAAGTGCTGCTACTCCAGTTTGCAGCTTGGGAATGGCTATCCCAGCAAACCAAGGTTTTGTTCAGTCCGTTCAGGTGTTGAAACCTCTTGTGTCCAGTCTTTCCCTGAGCTCATGGTAAGTTCTGCTTCCTGATTGTCTGCAGAAAAACCATTACACAAATGCAGAGAAAGCCGTACAGGCAGTCATGGGCAAACTCGTGGCAAATAAAAATATGCAGCCTACTAAAATGAGGAAGCGCACCTTTCCTTTATCAAGAGAAAGGCTTAGCACAGAAAGTACGTTTTTATGGTACGTGAGTTTTGTATTTTTGCAGTTTTTTGGTCCTGTCTAGTGTGAATTAGCTAAAAGCCCGTTGAAGGGTGATAATGGACAGAAGATGCCGCCTTTTGTATTGGAACTTTCTAACTATAACTAGAAAAAGCAGATAGTCTCAGAGGTGCCTGACAAAACCTGCAGTAAATTCTAGACCTGCTGCTGGATTACACTCCCACTTGAGTGCAGGCTTGAAAATTGTGCACTGTTTTGTGCCTGGTCCGATACCAGAAGCCACAACGCAGAGTTGGGCTCCTGGGCTTTCCGCATAACGCAAGCAGCTACGGTGAGGCATGCAGTAGCACCAGGATGCTAGTAGTTAACAAGGAGTCAAGAACACTGAGTTTCTCTGTGGGAAAGTTCCCAAAATTACTTAAATCATGCTCCTCTGCAGGCTGAGGTGCCGGACGTCAGAGCGGTGCTCCTGGAGGTCACTGCCCAGCTCCTCTTCTGCAGGGTGTCTCAGCTCTTCCTTTCAGAAAGCCAGAAGGTCCTTTCTTTCACCCGGCGCCACGAGAAGAGAGTGTCACCTCACCTGTCCCATTCCTTGCGTATATACAATGCTATGCTATTTATAATGACCTCCCATGGTCAAAATTAGATTTTTGGAAGGAGATACTTCAATACAAAAGCTAAAATTTGGTGCCTGATTGATTTGGAGGAAATGTCTTTATGAATTTTAAATTATTTATCCTAAAGCTTTTTTTTGGTCATTACTGTGTAATGGCCATGTCCCAGCTTTCATCCTCTTTACTGCAGGGGTTATAAAAGGAAAGAACTGAAGATTAACTGGAGCACTTTCATGGTGGTGATATCTTTGATGTACTAAAGATGACTGTTTTATTAGACAGTAAAGGGCAAAGTACACATTTGTAAAGCCAAGGGTTGCAAAGGAGCATCTTTTGTAAGATTTATGCTTTTGGGAGTGCTTATTTAATCGCTTCTGGAAACATCTTTGCTCGTCTTAAATTTGTAAGGAAGGAATTGATAGACTTGTTTTCTGCAAGCTGGTCCTGAGACAAGCCTGTTAAGCTACTCAACCTGGACTTGACAGAGCTTTTTAGGATTCATTTGGGAAAAAGCAGCAAACAGTAGATAGGCACATGTGGTAGAAAAATTGTGTATTTGTGTCTAGACTGTGCAGCAATCATCTGCTTCCCCTCCATAATATATGCCTTAAAATGTGAAGCCACAAGAGGCATGCTTGAGGGAGTGGGAAAACATGGCGTTGCTATTAATTCTTGCTCCAGATGTGTTCCGTTGAGTCTCTAATGGGCTGTTCTCTCAGCTCTACGTGGAACTACACAGATGACCCTACAGTTATGATCTTTATAAGATAAAGAAAGAAAATATGTAGTCAGCATCTTGGGGGATACTGATGCCAAATGAAATGTGTCCAGCTAAAATTCAGTTTATTTTTTAAAAATTCCAGTTTTGGATTATTTTTCAGTAGTTTTAGCATAGCTTTACGATCTTTCAGCTCAGCGCAGACCTTTCTTTTGATATGACCCTTGAATAGCAAAAGTGGCCTCTGGCCTGCATCTCCATGGGCTGTCTGTCTTCTGGTTTGGAGCGCAGTCCAGTGGAGCTGCTCAGTCCACACCTCAACTGCTCCCTCAGCAGTGAAGTTTGTTAGATTCCAACTTAAAAAATGAGCGTTAGGAAAGACCAAAGACTCAAAGAAAAAAAAAATCACCTGTTAAGGTGTGCAGCCCATGAAGTTGCACTTGAACCAAGAAGCTTCCTTTCCTTCGTTATGGTAAGGAGGTGTGAACCAGTCTCATATCCCAAGTTCTCATCTGCAGTAATTATGTTGCACCAGGATTGCATGTGTAATGTGTCCAGGAACGTTTCCAGATTGCTCAGTGAAATGGAGTTCTCAATTGAGTAGAAGTTATTTTGAATAAATAAATAGAACTTCAGTAGCTCTTATCAGTACCGTTTTGGGGCCTAAGTTTTGAATGCATCAAAATGCATTTTGCTGGTCATGATTCAACAGGGGTTTAAAAGAAGACGTGTTCTTTTCTTTCCAACTTTCCCCAGGAAGTGAGAGAAAAAGAAGAGGTTTCCGTTCCCCTTGGCCTTGGGTAACTTCAGGCATGAAGCCTCTCACTAGAGTGCATCTCAGCAGGATGTTTATGTCAGCAGAACTTAACACATTTTCAGGTTCAAGCAAAGCTTCGTTTTGCTCTTCAGGAGGAACAAGACATACACAACAGTTTCTTTTTTCCTTTCTGTTTTCTATGAACTGTATACAGTTTAAGCAATCCTATGTTGTGGAAAAAAAGTAGTTTTCAGAGCGGCGATACTACAATTCAACTTGATTGCAAAAATGCACATTTACTGTTGTCAGCTTCCCTATAGATTGTACTTCCTAGCTCCTCTTTATATAAGCAGTGGAAACATATGGTTTCTGTTAGCTTTTTCTTGGTGTGTTTAAAGTCGGACGTCATCCCAGGGTGATTCTTAACAGGTTAATGTATGTACCAGTAATAAGACGAATGAAAATTAGAAAATTACCAGAATTAATTCCTGTGGATTAAAATATGGGTGTGGGAATTACAGTTTAGCAAGTAGCAATTTCTTTGACAGTATTCCATTAGTATTGAATCATCACAGATAGAATTATTTCACTAAAAAAAAAGTGAAATATTTGTCATTTGCTTCTGATCCCTATACTGAAAAAAGAATATTTGAAGATAAAACTTCCTAGCAAATGAAATCCTACTTCCCAGTTGTCCTCAAAAGCAGAAAGCACAATGTTGGATGATGAGTAGTAGGTGAAGTCTGAAACAGAATATAGTTGAAGTCAAATAGCAAATCATCCAGTAGCAAAACTTGTCACTTTTATTGATCAGGCAAGGTGGGCTTTTGTATCCAAATTTCTTGTAACAGAAAGTGATGGGCTCACCTGTACTATAGCAGGAGTAATTTTGCGAGATGACTGAATCTCGAACGGGTCGGGTTGCCTGCCCTTGTCCCTCACCTCCCACCCTTTGACACTTGCTCCCTTTGAAGGGAGCAAGCGGCTCTGGAGCGCGCTCTAGGCGTGCGCCTCTGAGCCCCGCGCGTGCGCGGCCCCGAGGGACGACCCGGCGTGTGACGTAGCAATGCCGGCGGGCGTTTCTGCTTCCGCAGCCTCTGAGACCCTGCAGGATACCTCGGTGGGCCAGAAAACGCACCGTCCTGGCGTTTTTGCCAAAGCAGTCACCAAGCAATTTAAAGTCCTTGGGAAACCAGTGTGTTAAATAATGTACTGCTTGTACGGTATCATATAGGTGCATATGTGTGTGTGAATATGTGTATATATATGTGGCTTAGGATATAAAAATAAATATTTGAGTAGACTGTAGTAGTGTAATAGATAATTGACATCTGTTATTTCTTTTGAATGCGCTTTTTTCCATTCACCAGCTATTACTTTATTTTAATGACCATTGTTAGGAAGACTAATAGCTGAAGCGACCTGGAAAAAAATGAGGCTGTAGTTGGAGAGCGTCCTCCAACCCTGCTCTCCCTATTGCATTACCAAATAAAACACAAAGGTTTTGACTGAAACGCCAAAAATTCTGCATGAACTTAAGGAAAAATGTCTTAACAGTGAGGGTGACAGAGCCCTGGCACAGGCTGCCCAGAGAGGCTGTGGGGTCTCCTTCTCTGGAGATCTTCCAAACCCGCTTGGACGCAGTCCTG
>JAYECN010465851.1:0-68834 GCA_035222435.1 Microcambeva ribeirae | reverse complement strand
TTCCTTTTCCTTTTCCTTTTCCTTTTCCTTTTCCTTTTCCTTTTCCTTTTCCTTTTCCTTTTCCTTTTCCTTTTTTTTTCTCTGTGAAAGAGGGGTGGTACTTTTAGGCACAGATTCCAGCTACAGTATTGATGAGAATGCGGCCATCATTGTGACTTCTGATGGGGCTACTGCTCCAGAATGAGAGGCAACAAGGCAGATCACCATGTGTCCACCCTGTGCCAAGCTCCTGCCTGCAGACCAACAAGATCTCCAGCTTAGAGACTACTATGCCCAGATCTAAAAGTGACATTTTTTTTTTTTTCTGGAAAATCAGTGAGATCAGATTTTAATTGGAATTGCTTGTCCCTTTGCTCCACCTCCGTAGAAATTCATCAAGGGAGGAAAGCAAAACTCCTGGTGAGCAAAAACAGATAATACTTTTTATAACTTTTTTCCTGCATTATAGGACTGTTCACCAAAACTGCATGTTGTTAGTGTCACTGTCTTCAAATACCAAATTAGTATTTTATTAGGAAAGGTAAAACTGCCCTTAATCCAAGCAAAAATGTCATTAGTCACACTTTTAGGTGTGATATTAAACCTACCTACAATCATCTTTCTCTCCATTGTCCTGGCTTCTCATGAAATCTAAAGTGTTCAGAAAGCATATTTTGTGCTATGGACATGGAGATGAAGTAGAGATTTCTAGGGAATATGTTTCTGTTTAATTTCTGGCAATTATGAACTTTAAGTGTATTTTCTAGATACGACCATTTTGACTCCTCATGCCATGAATAAGTTTCAGGGAAATTATTGAATCTGATTTTTCAGCTAATGAACTCCATCATTCCTGATTCTTCAGTATGCTAATTGTATTGGCACAAAACCATTAGAGTAACTAGAGTAATCTTGACTGTTGTTACGCTGTGAATTATGCTATAGAAGTATTTTTTTTTCTTATACGATAGATCAAGAATGTCTAACTCTTGAAAATATGTCCATTGATAACTTCATAGTTTTTCTTAATTAAAAATTAACTACCTACCCCATGCACATTTAGCTTTGCTCCTTATGTAAAATGATTGAGTTCATAGGGACTGAAGGACACAGGGAAGGCTACTTATTTTTTATGAAACTAAAGGTTTCACTTGTTTTGGGTTCTATTCTATTACCTAATAATATGTTTAAAAATAGTTAAAGAGTTGATATTTGTTGAAATTAAGAAACTAGGGTTGTTCATAAAAGTGTCTACCATGGAATAGATAGCTAGTAGAAAAGATAATATTTAATTTTATTTGCAAGTGAAATCGAAAACAGAAGGTGTATGGCATAAAAAAAAAACCTTTCTGCAAATTAACAATTCCACTGTGCTCCATGGAGTATCTTGTTTTTGGTGATGATGGCAAAAAGAAAAATCAGTGTAAGTTTACGTCAACTGTTCTCTAGAACTGCTAAATTACCTTTCCATCCTCAATAATGTGAGTCCAAGACCTCAAATCAGTATAAAATCTTGAAACAATCAATCATGGAAACAGCATCTAATTGCAGAAAACGATTTCAAAATCAATTTGTCATGCTTCTGCACGGATTTAATGCCTTACTTGCTTTGACATTTCTCATTTGTTAAATGCTACTATAGTTTCTCTATTCTGTGCTACAAACTAGAATGCTGGGTTACCATTTTTTTCCTTTAAGTTTCATATGCAATTATTTAATTCTATTTCTTATCTAATACATTTCTTTTGTGATGCCCCAGCAATTATGCTGATTTTCATCTGCAAATCCTTTCAGATGCACAATTCCCATCACAAAATTTCCCCGGGAATGGCTTGGACAATGCGAATAGCTTTTAAAACCTACTTGCAAAGAAGAAATAACCTGAAACTGCTTCTAATGTTAAATTTCACAAAGGAGAGTAATGGATTTTGATGCAGATCTCTGTGCAGTTGCTACAAAGGCATGCTCGTTTATACGTCTTTTTTAAAAGGACTTGTTTGGGGGAAATTGCTTTATAACAAGAATGCATGCAGCTAACTGTTACTTGGAAGTAACAGTTCCTTGGAAGGTAGTATGTAACATTGCTATCTGTGTAAGTGGTAGGCCAGTTGTCATCATCTTCCAAGAAAGGCTCAACTTTTATTTACTACTCAGCATTGATATTTAATTTGGATGAGTGAAATAGTGAAAAACATTAAGGTTGAATAATGTGTCCATTTCTAATGACTTCAGCTTTTAAAATGTTCTAACGTGGGAACCTGATGATAAACATTGAGATATTCCATTTTTATTTTTTTTTTTCCTTCAAAGGGGTTTGGACATTCTTCATTCCAGGAGCTTTCAGTATGAGTTAGAGTACCTATATATTTGCCTGGAAAGTTATTTAGTGCCTGTGGATTATATTGCAGTAGTAACAAGCGTTCTTCCACCCAACCGTGGGATGTGTTTGGCACTATTTCAAAGAGTGTCCTATCTGCATCAGTCATCTGTAATTCAGGGTCACATTCTTGGGAAGTAACCTAAATCTTTGTTGAACGTATCTATCTGGTTAATTCTTTTTGATATAAATTTGCAGGCCAGATCTTTTTTTGCAGGACAGATTTTTTTTTTTTTTTTTTTTTTTTTTTTTTCAGGCGTGCAACTTAGAAATACTCGAACAGTGATCTTTCTATGTGCCTTGTAAGAAATTCTGCGCAATCACCATGTTCTGGCTAAAATTGTATATGTCCTCTCTTTTTGTGAAGTGGTAAGATAATCAGCAACCAAAAGGATCTTCAAATGCCATCTCCTTCCAAGCTCTACTCACCAAAAGGATCTTCAAATGCCATCTCCTTCCAAGCTCTACTCTTTTGTTCCCCTATTCTGATTAGTACTACACAGGATTTCAGGATGTCTTCCAGTGACACAACTGAAGGGCTCTGATGAGCGTATGCTTAAATATTTAATAAGGATAGCTTTAGGTTTGATTTTAGGTAGCTTGCTTGGCCATGTGGATGAATCAGCTAAATTTCTTAGACAAGTAAAACTCCAAGTAATCTCTTTTGGACTCCATCCCAGGAAGACATATTCAGTCATCCAGTTAATTGCTAGTGCATCTTCATTTATGTTCCTCTATTGATTTTAATCTCAGATGATTTATACAATACCATAAGCAGGTAACAAGACAAACCAATGACATTTTACTCGCAATGAAGATACTTATAAATTATCTTAACTTGTTCAATACTTGCTCATACATACAGGGTACTTTTTGCTGTGGTTGTACGTTTAAATTTGTGCTTATGGCTTCTCAGATAAATTTTTACAGTCATTCTCCCTGCTTTTACAGGTTTACATATTGTTCTTCCTTATTTTAAAAATGAAGTACATTTCCATTTCACTCCAAGACAATTTATAGCTTAATACTAGAGTTCTGTTTTTTTTCTTCATTCTAACTATCTGTCAACCATACAACATTCCTGAATGTGGGTAAGATTCATTTGGCCTGACATGAAATGCCTGCATGATAAAGGCCTCTGTCTAATTATGAGTGATAGACTATCACTGCCTTCATTTCATAGAAAGAAATTAAGTACTTTCAGAGCAAGATTCATCTAACCTATTTAGACCTTTCTTCAGGAAGGAATGAGTTCTAGACAATACTGTTGTCTGTAATAGGGTGTATTTGTCCCTGAGGTTTCTCAGGAACTTGTGACAGAATGAAGGATGCATATTCTGCTAAGAGGCTGTGGGGCTGCTACTCCCTTGATTCTGTTTCTGGAAAGTCCCAGAGCAAGATTAGATCTCAACTCAAAAGATCCTGCATATACTGGTAGCACACTTCAAATAGCTTTTCAAAACTGTTTTAAACTAATAAACTAGTATCTGCTCTTCTCATGATTGCGTGTTAGCATAAATAACTTTTTTTTTTTTTTTTTTTTCACCCTACTACAATCAAAACAAGAGAGATTAACATTACCCAGATAAGATCTCTGTCCTATAGGTATTTAAGCTGTCAATGACTCAGTACTTTGTGTTTTGTAACTTTATTGCAAAGTATTATGTGGTCTAAGGAATCATCCTTGTTAAATAAATCCAATCTTATTTTAATTTTTGACTTCAAAACAAAATTAACGTGTATTGCTCACACCTTATCACTTCTCTGACTGTATTCTCCTAATGTAAAGCCGATGTTTTGTGCAGATGGGCTAAAACATGGAAATAGACTATCATTAGTCATGTGGTTCAGATGTCCTTCACTGCGGGAAATAACTGTACAAAGAAAGAGAGTTACAGTTACTGAAAGAAAAACAAGTTAACAATTTTAGGAGACAAAGGGAATCTGGCCATATCTTTCCACAGTATCAAATCAGGCTGCTAATTCTGGGCAGTGGAAGGAGGAAATGGTGGATTCAAGCGGGAAGCAGTTCAGGGGTGGAAGGTACCTTATAATTCTTAGTCTAGATATTTGTATCTCAAGTTTTGACGTTTATTTAAAACTACATTTACTACTTGTGCTAAAGTGAAGTCTTTGGTGACTTTGGGAATAACTTGCACACAGAAAAGATCTTTGGCATAGGACTGATTTGGTATAGAGTTCAGTACTGGATCTTGGCTAAGCTGTGTAAACATTAATAGGTTCTTAAGCATGAAATAATTTTTTTAATCAAGAAGTCTGTGAGTTATGATTTTAGAAAAAATAACCATCTCTTGTGTCAGAAGCTGCTTTCTAATTTTGTAGGTTAGTGCATTTTATAGCCCAGCAGTTGGACGAAAAGCTCATGTAAAAGAGCTAATGTGATTCACTCAGATGACTTAAAGTTTGAAGGTTTAGTTTCATACTGAATTAGTTCTTGTAAAATGTACAGGTCTCTCTTGTGCATTTCGATTATTTAAGGCTTCAGAGGCTGCTTGAACAGAATGAAGCTTACTAAAAGCTGAGTGGGGCAATGTTTTTCACAGAAGCGTGATTATGCTGTTTCTCTGATAAACTATGGAACAGTCAATGCAAACATTTGCTGTAATAATGCTGAAGAAAGATGAGATGCTATCCAAGAAATATTATAAGAGTGTTGAAAACATTTTAAAAGAAAAAAATGCCTGAAAAATATTATTATCTTTCAGGTCTACGGCTTAAATGTGACACTTTGGAATCCTGTACATTATCAAATATGATATTGAATTTGTGGTGAGATTAAAAACACCTTATAGTAAAGATTGAAAAACAGAAGCATTAAAGAATAAAACATGCAAACTGTCGGTTCTTCACCTGCATCACAAAGTGGATTATACAAACTGAAAATACCCCTAACTCGTTATTAGCTCAATGAAGGCCGTATTATAGAATGGCTGTATTAAATTGAAAATAATTATCATAAATCACTGTGGTCAAAAGGTACTTACTGTCCACTGTGAAAATCAGATAAGTTAGGTTAAAATGTATTGTTTAAACAGCACAATTATCTTCTTAGGTTTGGAAAAGTGATCGGCTGTTTTTGTCTTTGGCATACGAGGATAGTCTTCAATAGACATAAATATGGCTGACTTTTGGAAAATAAGGTTTTCCTTTAGGATATCTTTCTGAAGGTGTCTTTTTTAGAAGAAGGAATGAAGGAATCCTGTCAGGATTCTCCTTTCAGGAGAAAGATTTGAGACAAATTGTCATGAAGGTATTTCAGAAATGGAAATCTGGATAGTGATACAGTCTTATGTGATGCAATTATTTTTTCACTTACTTAATACTGATGTTGATGCTTTGGGCTTCACCAGTGCTTTCTTGTGTTATTGGGTATAGTTCTTGTATTGAAAGTACTGTAAAATATTTCAAGTGACAGAATTAGTCACTCTCACTTACTAAAGCTCTGACTTTTTTTGAAGATGAATACAGCCAATTCTCATGTTCCAGCTGATGACATTGCAAATGATGCTAAAAGAATAGTACCTTTCTAGTAGCTTTCTAGTTCTGTGTTGAGCCAGTTTTTCATTTAGCTATTTAATTTACCTATTGGTCTAAGATTCCTTTTATCCCTTGGAAAATAAAAAAGGCTGCTCAGTGCATGCTATGAATTACCACATACCTCTCTGGACTGACTGCAGAGAGAGCATAGATTGTTAATTTTAGGTTAGATATCAAACTGTTTGTCTAAGATAAATTTTGATGCAAGCATAAATTTAACACTTTGTTGAACTGAATTGATTGATGAGTATTAACACAAGTTAGTCCTTAAATGTAGATGTTTTTTTACTTTAGGACAAATTTTCAAAGAAAAGAAAATCAAGGAAAATCGCTGTCACTACCTGGATGAATATTACAGTCTTCATCAAATTAAATAGAAAACTATGTTAGTGTTTTCTTGGGCACTCAGTAACTCAATTAAACTCATCTCAGTGGCTTAATAAAACCAATACAGCTTTGTGAGAGCTCTTGAGCATATAATTCAACTGATCACAGTGGAAATCCCTACACTATCAGCCTGAGCTCATTATTTTGGAAAGCACTGAGATTTTTCAGTATTGATGCTTTGTAACAATAACAGTAACATGCCTGGATGAGAAGTAGCTTGAGAAGTACTTATTGTTGTTTGCCTGCTGGTGTATTGCTGCTTAAAATTGCACTGTATAACTAATTAGACCCTTAAACGTGAGGTTTTAAGAAGAATAGTTTGAAAGACATCTGCTTGCAATCTTTTGAGTCTGCATCTAAGAAGAATAGTTTGAAAGACACCTGCTTGCAATCTTTTGAGTCTGCATCTAACTCTGTACACAAGGAACAATACCAGTGGAGGCTGAGTAGTGTAACATTGTCATTTTCAGATTAAGCAGAGCTCCAATGTCTTGTGTGCCTATTTGATGTTTACACAGCACTTACTTAATACAGTGAGAATGAGGGCCATATTTAGAACTCAAATGTAGTACAAATAAACACAGACTACCTATACAGCCCATGTTAAGACTGCATCTCTTCCACTAGCTGTAGCAATATATTTTTAGGCCAGTACACAAATCCCATTGCCATGAATCTCTGGCTAGATTTTTGCATCACACTCAACGGTGGTGTTAGTGGAATGCCTTAATAAGAATTGTGTGCACAGGGAAAGGAGACTATGCTCATTAGTATCTAATGTATTGTTCAAGGTTATACATAGGGTATAGAAGTTTAATGAGAACTTAATGAGACTTCTACTGCTACTGATTAAGTGTATCTATCATTTTGAGGATGTGGATAAAGCTGCTTAACACTGTAAAGTTAAGGAAAAATGAGTACCCACTATGTCACTCCCTTATGTCATTAATCATATTCATTAAATGCATTCTAGTGACAATATTCTGACCCATTACTAGTAAAGTTCTGGCAGCACCACTACCAGTGGCCTGCTGAATTAAATGGTAATTAATCACATTAACTACCATGACTGTTTTCGTTCTTTTTGTCATATACAGTTTTTATATAGTATATAGCTTGTGACAAAAATGAGAGTTGAGTCCTTTACTATAAATTTATCACTCATGGTGCCTTTCAGAAAGAAATCCTGATTCTAAAGCAGGAGAGCCAGAGCACATCTCCTAGGGAGCCTTTCTTCCTTAGAGATGCAGCTAGAGGAAAAAGCAATGCATGGCGGCTCTGCTTAAGATGGGCTGGGGGAGATATTTACTGCAGGTAGGAGTGCTACATGTAGAGTAGCCCATCAGCTACTGCATCAGCAATTATAGTTTGCTAAGTCCTGATTTGCCTAATTTGGTTTTAAGCATTTCCTTGTATTTAATTATTTCTTGGCGATGACGGTAAGACAAGATAACTATCCCTAAAGATGCCACATAGGTAAGGTCCTTCACGACCATTTGTCACGGAGATCAAGACGATTTGGCTTGAGAGATTTTCAGTGAGAAAAGTCAGAAACAAAGTGGGTTTCTCTTCTTTTTTTCTCTTGCTTTCCTTGCTTATGCTTCTTGATCCCCTCTGCTCCTGATAAAATTTATTTTATTTTTGATTTTGCCAGTAATCCTTGTATATTTAGGTGCTTGTCCTACCTATTTGGAGTCTTTTTGCTTACCTTTTGTCTGACAGCTTAGTTACTGGCATCTTCCTACATGCAGCACACATTTTCTTTTCCCCTTTGGTGATCAAATTGCTTGCACATTTATGTAAAATGCTTATACATTGTGTAAGTAGCTCCATGTCTTTCTTGTACTGGGCAACCCAGTGCTGGTCACAGCACTCCAGATGTGGCTTGACCAAGGGTGAGCAGAGGAGGTGGATCATCTCCCTTGACCTCTTGGCAATGCTCTTCATGCATTGGCAATGCAGCCCAGAATGCCATTGGTCTTTTCCACAGGGGCACATTCCTGCTTCATGGTCCACCAGTCCCCCAGGTCTTTTTCCGCAGAGCTGCTCTCCGGCTGGTTGGCTGCAGCTTATATTTGTGCGTGCAGTTATTTCTGGGGCAGGACCCCAATCTTTATTTTGTTGAACCTCATGAGGTTCCTCTTTGACCATCTTTCCAGCCTCTTGAGGTCCCTCTGATTGGCAGCACAGCCCTTGGGTGTATCAGCCACGCCTCCCAGTTTCGTATCATCTGCAGATTTGCTGAGGCTGATCTCAGTCCCTTAATCCAGGTCATCTATGTACAAATCAAACGGGATTGGACTCACTGCTGATTGCTGGGATACACTGCTAGCTACAGGCCTCTCATTAGACTTCACACCACTGATCACAATCTCTGAGCAGTTAGTTTTCAATCACCTCACTGTCTGGTCATCTAGACCACACTTCCTGATCTTGTTTGTGAGGATGTTGTAGGAGACATTGTTTAAAGATTTAGTGAAGTCAAGGTAGACAACATCCACTACTGCCCCTCATCTGCCCAGCCAATCATTCCATCTTTGAAGGTTATGAGGTTGGCTAAGCAAAATTTCCTCTTTGTTCTCAGATTTTGTCATTAGAAAGAGGACACTTTTATGTTTAGTTTTGTGTCACCCATTATCTGTTGGGTTTTTGTTTGTTTTGTTTTTCTGCATGCTCATAATCAGATTAAACATATTTAGATTTATTTTATTTTCACATATACAGCCCTGGAGGACTTGCTCCTACCAAAGGTAATCAGGCAACTGCGTTAATGTTCAATGGCATGGAGTATTTAAGCATTACCCTTTACTTGAAGTCTAAATGCTTTTGCCTTCAGCTCCAAATCTGCCTTCTCAGAAATCGTGATAGCCAAAGTGTCTCGTTTTCAGGATCTTCAGTCTCTTGAGCACTGTAGCAGTAGTTGAGTGCCTCTCTCATGCTTTTAAGAGTTTTTCTTTCTTTAAAAAAAAAAAAAAAAGTACTCCTTTTTCATTTTTTTTTTTTTTTGATCTTTTTTTTTCTGTCTTCTCCTTTATATGTGATATCCGAGTCATGGAGCTTGTGCTGCTTGTTCCATCCTCTGTCTGCTGTAGCCAAGTGGGAAATCCTTTGCAAGTAAAGCACACATATCTGTTCTTCCTTTGTGCCCAAATGACCTGCCTTTGGGCTTCTTGACTTTTCAGTGGATGCTTGCACATTACAAGTTAATATATAGCAAATTCAGCTGTTCAGGTTTTTAAAAAATGTGGACACATCCAGTTGTACTTTAATCAAACTGACTCTTGAACAAATGGCAACTAAATCTGCCATGCCTGAAAGTACTCTTCCTCAGTGCACTGCTTGCTCTCTTCTTGCGCTCACAGAAGCACAAGGAGCAGATGAGATGCAGCTGTCACAGTGTGATTTGCTTCAGGCTTTTGGTCTCAAGCTTTACCTCTTTGCTCATTCATCTGTAGACTCTGTGATTTTAAAGACCCAGGTGTAATACCTGACTTTTCTCTTGCTTCTGTGGAAAACGTTGCTCTTCTAAGTACTCTTCCGTGGGTGAAGTTATCTGGACTTACAGTACCACTCGTCGAATAGTTGACTCTATTAGAATATTTGCTCATACGTGAGACTCCTGCAGATTTAAAGACTCTATGATGTCTCTTCCTCAGGAGATATTTCATCTCTAAAAGACAAGGAGTGTTGCGTGATACAAGAAATTAATTTTCCAGCTAGATATGTGGAATATAGCTGGGCTGGCTATCTGTATTGTTGTAATGAAAAACTTTCTAAAATGACAAATATTTTTTGTCAATAAGCGGAGACACAATTTCAAGGTTATATAAGACCTGAAGACTCCTCTGGAGGAGTCTAACTTTCCCCACGGACCCTATAGAGAACACACAATGACTGTCTAATTTATGTACATCACTTTGAAATCCAGTCTTGGATGAAGCAATACAAAGCCACTTGCTGTCAAAACTTTAGGAAGGCTGGGTAAAAGCCTGAGGCTGCTGGCTGCTAACATAGGTTCCAAAGTTGGATGTCTAAAATTAAAGGGATGTCTCTTAACATCATTTGATCAAAATGCATTTTAACTTATTAATTTTTAAATAAGTCTGTTCAAATGGCTGAGGACCTTATCTGTAATGCATTTTAGGCTTAATGCTTTCTATGGCTTTAAAAGGGTTTAATAGCTTCCATTAGGAAGGGATCGGTGTAATATGCAACACTGGAGAAAACAAGAAGATGTAGAAAGGAAATGTTGGCTGCACTATAAGATATACTTCACAGTGCACATATGTATATGTTTGTACACACTTCTCATGAAATGGGGTGATCTTTACAATGCTGACTCTTTGTGTTCTTTGGTTCTTGTAAAGGGTGATTCAGGCCCCAAGTTTTATAGCTTTCTAAGGGTATTTTTGAAAGATCATTTCTAAATAAAGCAGACAGTATCCTCTTCAGCCCTTCTCTTAAATAAAGTTCAGTGGTGCTTTTGCTCTCTGTGTTTTGCTACTTAGTCACACATAGCAGGAGCCCTGCAGGTGTTAATTGATGTACCTGGAGGAGAAGAATGGTACGCATAGACTATATATTATGTGTTTTACATAAAAGGTAAGAAGAAAGATATATATATTTTTTTTATTTCACATTACTAATACAGTAGTATATTTCTATGCAAATAAACATAAAATTCTAATTAACTTCTGTCAGCTGTTTTCTAGGAGGTTAAAGACAGTGGACATAAACATCATAAACATCAGTCCCAAACCACCCATGTAAAATGGCTTCTTTTTCTGCCAGTTTTCTGTATTCATAACCTGAGAAAATTGTTCATGTACACCAGTCATGATGCCATAAAATCAGTCTTTGACCTTGGTAGAAAGCCAAGAGTGTGGTCTCTTTGAAGCTCATTAGGCTTATAGCTTACTTTCCTATGGGAAAGTATAATTTCTTTGGGACTAGCAGTTAATTCCATATAGATAAAACTAGAGATTTGGGAAAAAAAAATAATAATTATCTCTTACTTAACTTTTATGTTGTCTTTAAGGCTTTTATCACAATTTCTGATATGTTTTCAGTAGCTCTCCTTCCTATCTATTGTTAAAAATTATGTTTTAACTAAATCCGCAATTTGCCAAACTGCTTTAGTGCATGACATTCTTAACCCCTTTTTTGACGTTGAAGAAATTATAGGCTTCTATTTTTTTACTTTTTTTTCCCTAGAAATGATTGCAGCATTCATCTTAATATCTCCTGGGCACAGAAGACTGTTCCAGTAGACAGGAGGACATCAATTACAGATGTGAAGCATGACCCCAGGCATATGGGTCTTATGTTAGCAGCCTGCTCAATGAATTAAGTAGTGAGGAACCAAGACGCTCCAGATGTTATAAATTTCTGTCAGTGGCAATGGCAGCATGAAATCTCATGCAAGTTTCACTTCTTGGAATCATTCAAGGTGAGTTATATAACAAACCTCATAAATTATTATTATCAAGACAGGATTAATGAATGATTAGCAAGAAAATTGAAGGATTAATTAACTTGAAATCTCGCAGAGCAGCAAAGAGCCAGAGCTTTTATTTATAAAGACAAGGTCTTGGCTTATATGCAAGTGGTCATCCTACCTCCTCAGTGACATGATTTGATTTTACAAGTCTCACTGAGAGTAAGAATGTAAAAATGAGTGAATATATAAATCTTACAGCAAAAACGTGCCTTAAGCATTTTAGCGTTAAGTTTTAAACTGTCTGACCTATATGTTTCACCTAAGGTAAGAACTGATGTTCAGAGATGAAGCTATTAAGAGATCAACTGAAGTTTATGTTTATGAATTAAAAAATTAGGAATATGTTAAGTTCCTAATCTTCTACATCTAATTCAGAATTGGTAACACTTCTATGACAAATACTTATCAAAGTCTGTGGAAGCATTTGAATATTATGGATTAAACCCTCCCTGACAGAAACAGTGACAAATGAGATTTATCAGTTGACTGCATATCTTTTCTCTTGTCTCTTATGATGAGTGAAAAAATGATAGAGGAGAATGTTTACCGATGCTTAACGAAAGAGATTAAATCCTTGTTACCATAAATAGTGCCTATAAACCCTTTGACGCAAATCACCAAAATATAAAATATAATGATGAATGAAATAAACTGGAAATTGAGAGTTAAGAATTTGCTCTATTTCATTTTATTTTGACTTTTATTTATTTTAATTATTTTTTAAAATTAATTTCTATTGCTCTGGCTGATGGTTTCTGCTACTGTAATGAACTAGATGTATACACAATGTAAATAGGAATAGCTCTCTTATAGGCAAATCTAGATGATATTTGAAAGCTTATTAGAAAGCTTATTAGAAAGATTATTAGAAGCTTTCACTATGTAAGAAGAATGTTGTGGATTTGCTGGATGGACCAAAACCATAGAAGAAACTCACTGAAACTTTAGAGAATGGAAAAAATGAAATATATTTCTGGCTTTATAGAGTAAATAGGAGCCTAAGTTCTTTGCAGGAGGTTGAGTAAATATTCTCTGAAAAATAATAGATAGACGACTCATACAGCTCATAACTTAAGGGTATTTAAGCAGAGAGAAGAAAAAAAAATCATTGCCAAGAACAGCAAAACTGTTATGCTTTGTTGTAGTCTTGCTACTGGTAAGGTTTGATAATGCTGGATAGTTGTAGAATTCCTTCATAATTGTTTCTTTCATGTGATTTTTATCCATTAATGAGTCTGCTACTTGAAAGCAAGCATGATTTGCATTTGTTGTTTGCTGGGAATATGGCACATACAGTGCAATGTAATTTTACTTCTCTTTTTGAGTCTTTTGACATTTCAGATGTGGAGTGCCTGAGTTTCCACACAAATTTTAAAGACTATATTGTTAATTCAAGGCATATTACAAAATAGGCATCATAATTAGAAATGCATCTCTTTTAAATCTCTTGTTTTGAGTTGCGTTTTATGTAAGTAATCTCTCTGCTTTCCTACTACCAAAGAAGTAGACAAACCCAGAAATTATATGAAAATAGATGTTTTTTTTCTTATTGTTAAGTGCACCAAACTTGCATTGAACTTCAGCAATCAAATGTACGGTTAAACAAAATACGTGAAAAAAAAAGGCTGTATGAAAACTTCTAAAGTGATACTTTTACTGCATCTGGTGAAAACTGACCTTCTGATCAATGGGAGCTGTTGTCATTTGGTGCTGCCATCCTTCTTCTTGACAATGACTGTGACAGCAGCTCCAGTTCAGACAGGAGATGTCTGGCAGTCAAGGAAGCCTTCACCCTGAAGGAGACCAAGGACACTGTTGGAACCATCTCTGCTCTAGCAGTTTTAGTCCAAACTGGTGATGAGATGAGACATTCAAATTTTATTTACTTGAGCCTTTCTAGTCAGGTCATGAGCATAAAGTACAATAAAAAGAAAATTTCAGTGTATAGAGCATTGTTTTTAAACAAAAAGTATTTTCTTCTTTGAAAATTCTTTTTTTTTCACCTTCTGAAAACTTGCAGTGTAATATAATCAATATTCTTCTGCAATAAATACTGAAATTAAATATTGAACCAATTGTGAGAGACTTTGAAATGAAATATAGATTATGTAGATTTTTTTTCTAAAGGTTGCTATAAAAAAATGCCTTTTTTTTTTTTGGTGGAAATTTTAATTAACCTTTAATGTCAAAAAAGCTACTACTCAGTTCAGCCACACTGCTAAGATTATTCCTGGCAAAGAACCTGGAAAGTTGATGATGTGAGCAAGACATGCATTTTGTCCTCACCAGTAGATTATGTACTGATGAACTCCAAATATATGCCAGCCAACCCCCCCTAAATCATCAAAAAAAAACCCCGTTAAAATTCCTGTGACTCCCAAACATGGGATCTACTGCCTTTGTCAGGGTAGTCTTTTGACTAATGCAAGCTACTGGAAGACATTTCTTTCTCATCCATACACTACCACCTCTTAAAGTCCATGAAAGTATGGGTTGTTACTTTGGAGAATATGTATTGGCATTTTGGTTACCATCAAATTATTCCAGTATCCTGTTTATTTAAGTATTGCCAGACTTCAGGTTTGGAGCAGTCTGCTGTTAGCTAGTGACATTGAAATTACCTTTGACAGGAGTCAAGGTCAGTTGGAACTGAACACGGGACCTGTTATAAATATCCAAAATGCATGAGAGAATAACAACTGTTTGCAAAGATTTGAAATATTAAGATCCAAGGCAGATGAGATGCAGACAATTTCAGTATTCTCAAATTTAAGAACTACCATTTCCCTCCAAGATTTTTTTTCCATGTCTAAGTCGTGTACCATTTCTATATGAAGCACTTTACTAAATTGATCCTTATGTTTCATTATAATGAAATATTTCATTATTTTTTTTATTTTTATATAACTACTGTTATTTGTCACTGCATTGATAACTCTATTTCATACAAACAGATACACAAGACTAATGCCTTTGGCTACTAAATGAGACCGGATTCAAAAGCAACCATCCATTCTGGAGTGGCAGGGGGTTGGGGTGACTGACCTCTTACTGCTATAGACTTCCCTTTGAGAATTACTGCTACAGTCATCACACACAGAATTATATACAGATTTTGACATATGCTGTGACTGGGGATCATGGAATATGACCCTCATTAGGGTTTGGTTTTACAGTGCCTCTTGATATATAAAAGAAATTACAAACAAGCACTCCACAGACCAAGTCCCAGAGTGTTATCCATAATAAAAGGAGTATATATTTTTAAGGTAAAATCAGTTTGCTTGGCTCAGTAGCAATAAATCTGCTGCACATCCTATCAAGAAATTTTACTACGTAGTCTCATGGCCCAAGCAGCAGATAAAAATCACTGATTCTTGGTATATGTGATATCTTTGTTGTTATTCCTGTCTTTATGAGTACAATTTTTTGTTAAGATATTAAAATCAAATTTTGGTAGGTTTTTAATCTTATAAAGCTTGGATTCGTGCAAAAAAGGCATTTTTTCAGAACTGTTCTTGGAGGAAGGCTTTTATTGGAGTCCTGTGTTAGGAGCCTTCAGCTCCTGCGTATATATTACATGTTACAATTACTTTTCAGAGGATGGCATTTTCAGGACTGGTTAACACAAAGAATAATGTCCTTATCAGTATGGCTGTGGGAAATTTCAGACTTTACTTTGAAGGTGTTCAAGGGGAAATTTAGCTAGATAGATTTGGGTTGTGCTTAACTTTCAGCACTTCCTCTCTTTGAATTACAAGCTGGGCTTCCTCTCCACGTTTGCATTTCTTCTTTTAATATCCTTAGAAAGAATTCAAAGCCTTGTTCATAGGAAAGAAGGGAAAGGTGAGTGGCTGGACACAGAGCTTGCAGAAATCTGTCTTTCTTGCCAATGATAACGAAGGGATTGGTGGTTCCTGAGGAACCTTGGAGGACATTCAAGCAATAAGTATTTTGCCACACTCTGCTTTTATTAAAAATTATATATTTATATATGAATGTGAATCAATTTGAATTTTCTGGATATGAAATGTACCAGTCCAATGTCAAATAAATAATTAAATAAATATAAATATAAAGCACTTTTAATTACTATGCATTACACAAGAATGCACACAACTGTAAAGGGCTTAATTCATTCTCAGTCTATTTTTCTGTGTTCAATTAGCTATAATGTATTGCTAACCATGCATTAATTTGTCCAATTATTGTTTACATCTTTGTTGTAAATGAAACAGTTGTAATACATTGGCTCATCATCTGGAATATATAAAATAATATCAAGAAAAAAAAGAAAATTTGTGTTTGAAGTGCTTTGCGTTTCCGTATTAATAACATGAAAAGTCAAAATAAGAACCCGATTCGTGCTCAAAAAACAAAATTATGGAAACAACATCTGTTATTTGGCAAACTCATATTCACAAAAAACATGTTTTTAATATCATTCCCATTTAATAAAAATTGATTTTTTTTAAACAACATAGTAAAATGTAATAAACTCTATGTTCATCTGCTAATAACAATCTTACTTTTGCTACAAGCTTATAAATAAAATCAATGGGATAATCAGATTTTGAGTGATCTAGACAATCGCACTGGAAATTATGAATTGAAACACAATGGGGCGATTCTTGTGTACTTTTATTCCTCTGGAATTTGAGGGACCTCACAGGGTGCCATTAAAAAGTCATATCCTATCAGGAGTTAACCACATGATGGTTGTTGAGAAATTACAGAGCAACCCCAAAGACTGGAGTACTGCAGTGCATTAACTGTTAAACAAGTGGTAAGTGTTCATCTGCTCCATCTGTTTCCCCAAATGTTCATATATAGGTTTTAGGATCCCCATCTTGATTATGTTCTCTTGGTGCTAAAATAATACAAACAAATTGTACAAAGGGAAAAAAAAGGGGGGGAGGGAAGATTCTGTATGTTAAAGTGCATCTTTATTCCCTACATTATTTTTCTTGAAAAATCTGCTGCACTGGCTATCTTGAGGTTCTTTCTGACCAAGAGGAATGGCTATATTGGCTCCAACTCCCATAAGTGTTTGTCCTGCTCCTTTCATGGAAGTTACGACCACTCCAGAGATGTATAAAACAATCAGTCAGCAATTCTACACTTAACAGTTGAGTATTTTTAACCTGTTAGTGGTGTAAGTTTCTCTCTTTCAAGTTAAACCAGTTATTAGCAAAGTCTTTCTCTTTGCTTCTCCAGAAGCTAAGCTATCTCTGCAATGGTAGTGTGTACCTCTTATGTTGGAACCTCCTGTAAAGGAGATGCTAATAATTTTTTTCTTGCTTCAATCAAAATTTTTATTTTATAACATTTAGGTGCCACACTGTAGGGGGTGTTAAGTCTACGTTGTTCATCCAGTGTGAATTAAAATCAACACCTGTGTAATTTACTTGAGTAAAGAATCTTGCTAGTTATGCAGCCCATTACTCAATTCAAAAATTTTTTTTTCAATAGTTTTAAGATCTTGGAAAAAAAGAGCTTAAGAACTTTGTTGTCAGCTTCAAGCTTTCTCCAGGCAATACTGGTCTATCACTGGATTGTCAGAGTTGCTTTTTCACTTAATGACAAGCTAGCATTTTAAAGTAAGCTTTCTCATAATTCCTGCTTCAGAGTAAGAGTAATAAAGCTAAAACAGTCAATCTATCTCATCCTAATTCCACACAGAGCAAAAACTTCCTTTTGAGATCTGCAGTTAAGTGGCCAAGCAGTGCTCTGCTTTTTACAAGTGTTTTCCCGTGGAAAATCTTGTCCTACAAATACTTCTTTAGCATCTTACAAACAGGAGTCTTGAATCTTCCTCAAAGAGCAAGACTTTGTAAAGAATTTAGGAGCTGAGTGTAGTACTTAAGAGCTGAAGCATATAGAATTAAAGACTGTTAGTCAAAGCCTTTGTGTGATTTTTATAGGTACGTGTATATCTAAACTTCTTTAGTCTCGTAACCTGAAGCATCATCTTTCAATGACAAAATTTAAAGCAACCGCTTCCTCAGCAAAAGTGACCAAGGCTACATCTAGATGGTGTCATGGATCCCTTCTAAGACTATTAGTAATACAGGACTCCATTCACCTATCCTGGCCAAAACCTCACTCCATGCTGGTCACTTTGGATACCTCCTGAGGCTTCTTCACACCCCTGTGACATCTAAGCTCCTAATAAACTTCTGGCAAGCTCTAAGAGGAACCACCTAAACCTCCACCACACTTGGCTCATCACTTGTCTTTCTCCTCATTCAAATATGAGTTCCATGAACTCTTACTCATTATCATGGATATCAAGAATTATCATTAATATTTTATTGCTCACTACTACAGTCTGACTACAGACAAACAGAAGGAATATCGGCGGGGGTGGAGGTGGGCAGCACCATGGTTAACATATTAGTGCCAGAGCTGAGAGACTTGTGTTAAATTTCAAGCAGAACTACAGACTCTCAGCGTGGGTTCCTCTGTTTCTCTGCAACTCAACTCTGCATTTGCAAAACCAGGGTAACATTCTTTTCTGTAGAGTGTAGAGATGAGAAAAATGAGAATATTTAGGGGTTTCTTTTAATGTTTTGTTATAGGCTGTGAAGGAACATGCAACATTGTTTTAAAAAATTTATTTTATTTTATTTATTTTATTTTTAAACAGAGTAACCGAAAATAAAGTTAGCAAGTAAACATGTTTGGAAGTGCATAGCTGCGTCAGGGACGCTCATGTAGCGGTTTATTTTGCTCAGGTCCTCTCTTCCAGCTCCCCTGATAACTCCATATCTTCACTGTGATCCAGCTGCCATCGGCTGCTGCTGATGTGGTTCATCAGTGAAATGCACACTGAAATTCTTCCATGCTGACTCAAGAAGAGTACATGGAAGGAACGTCTTCCTCTGTTGTTGAAAAACAAAACAAAAAATACATAACAGCAACAGCTGTGGGATGTAAAATATTCATGGTGACCTCTGAAGACTTAGAAATTCTTTTCTAAGCTGAGTAATGCAGTAGATACAGAACCTATTTTTGCTTAGCCCAGTTCACTGTCATGACTTTGACAAACTGAGTGGAATAATTCTTTACTAGGTAAAATGAGTATAATGTCTATAAACACATTAACGCTGTTTTTCCTAAAGATTAAATGCAATTTTTCTCATGAACAAGCATCATGCTTCA
Source organism: Microcambeva ribeirae (assembly GCA_035222435.1). NCBI lineage: Eukaryota > Metazoa > Chordata > Actinopteri > Siluriformes > Trichomycteridae > Microcambeva > Microcambeva ribeirae. The sequence goes on along the minus strand of JAYECN010465851.1, from coordinate 49,869 downwards.
TTTACAGAAACTTTCTGTATTCTTACACTTCTGAGAACATTTTCAAGGCAACAGATAAGAAGGTCAAGCAGATTCTCTGTTTTGGACTCTAGGCACTAAACTTTAAAATTGCAGGCTTCATGAAGCAGTGCACAAAGTGCAATTTTATATTAGGCTGATTTAGGGGGTTTTATTTTCTTCGGTAAACATTTGGACTATTATGTTTTGTTTTTTTATTAAAAATGCCCACAATAGAATTTTCCCATGTTTCTAAAATGAAACAGAAGCTTCAAAAGTCGCTATAGGGACCTGAAGAGAGTATGGAGGTTTGGCTGTTTTTTTTTTTTTAATTTTATTTTTTATTTTTTTTTTATTCTTTTCTGTGACTAGCTGAGCTAACTAGCATGGGGACTATGGTCCAGATTTGTGTTTTGGTTGAATTATTTCTGTTCCCTTCGGGCCCTGGAGGACATTTCTGACTAGCTTGTCATGCGTGGCAAAAGAGACTGTTTACTTATTCATGGCATACAAGACCTAAAATGAGGCTTACAAATTCAAGATAGGAAAATACTATGCATTGAAAAAAATGAGAAAGCTAGGGTCTCTTTTTTGCTCTATTCTCTTTGAGTTCTTCCTGCTTATGACATTTTAGCTTTCTAATTTTATGAGAAATTTTTTTTTGTTTGTTTTTTGTAGTTGGAACATTCTGGTATCACAAAACTGTAGAAATAAACACTCGAATGAGATAGAAAGTGAAAATCAAATTGCACGAGGAGTTAAGTGCTTTCCCAGTAAATCTCTGGGGTTGTCTGATTTGTCGGTTTGAATTTTCCTCCAGGGATGCCTACAAGTATATATAAATCATTCAAGCATGTTGCTTTAAGTCCAGTAATGAATTACTGCATAGTCGCTCTTTGTCTCCTTACTGTTGAGCAGAGGCATGCACCTCTGATACGTAGGTTCCAAAACATTCGCTCTTCCTCATTTCTGCTTATTAACATTTGAGTACGCTGGAGCAGTGGCCATTTGTAACACTATTCTGGAGGATCTCAGTTCACTCTCTCACTCCAGCTGACAGACAATAAATAACAGCTGTGAGAAAAGTGACTTTTTTTGCCTGTTGATAAATTCTTTGGCCAAAGAACCTTGTTTCCTTTTGAGCTGATGTAGACTAGGGTGAATTGGCATTTCCAGTTGCTTTCTATGTTTCTTTTTGGCCAACATGGCAAGATGCAAGCATGAGAGATATCTTTGTTAAAAGGGTTAATCAGAAAATCCCTCGACTTTGTCGTATTTTTACGATTTTATTTGAGTGAAGAATGTGGGCCACATTTAATGCTTTCTAACACATTTGGTATTTGCTATGCTGCCTATAGTGGGTTGGATCTAGAATAGTGTCTTGTGTCCCTTAAGGAATGTTACAGTGATAAAATAATGCCAAGTTGTCTTATTTTATTTCAGATATCTTAATGTGAAATCAGCACTATAATTAGATAATTTGAAAATTTAATAGAGCTTTCCTCCTTGAATTAATACAGACAGATCAAAATGACAGCTCTGAGTCAGGAGATGAAGTAGAGAAAGGATGGTGTAAACTGCATGGAGTCATCGTATAATAGCAATTTTCAGTATTCTTGTAATAGGTACTCTAATAATTACACATTGCCTACAGAGAATTCATCAGCCTGGTGTAACAAATAATAAAGTACATTATCATGATAAGTGCGTGAATTAAGTTACAATCTCAGGAAGTATAGAAGTTCACTAATTCATCTAGGAAACTCAATCTGTATTAGTAATTTTGAGGGCATGTATTAGGTTCCTCATTGCAGAATAATGAAATTGTCTTTAATAAAAATAGAAGTTTGATTGTAGAGCGTGATGGTAGACTTCCATTGTTTTGGCTGTAATAAAGACAGATGCAGGACATTATGCATTTAAAATGAACAATTTTTAAAATAGTACTCACTATATACAATATATGCTGTACCAGACTGATAGATTGCTAGGAAGACAGAAAGAATGTCAGCTCACATTAACTCAGCATCATTACTTTAAATGGCCCTTACCAGTGTAAATGACATAATGATCCTGGTCCTCAGTCTGCTATGTTTTAGCTAATAGGACCCATTTCTTCTTTTAGATACTCTAACACAATTTCCACTGAAGTCAATGGGTCAAACTCTGCTCTTAATCACACTTGCATAACCCTATTTATTTCAATGTAACAGCATAGACATAAGCGATGGCAGAATTTAGCCCTCTGGCTTGTTTGATACAGTGACTTTGCTGCTGTTTGCAGACCAGATAGGCTGACATGTCCATTAGACCTATGGTCATTACAGTTTTACTTTGCTCTGTAAATTCTTTTGATCAATTAAGAAACAAAAATGCTCCTGAAATTTAATTTGCTATACCTTTATAGTTTTTTTTTTCCCCTGCGGTATAATGAATCCTGAGTAGTGTAATTATCTTTAGAAGAGGCACTAAATAAAGCTACCAATTTAAAATATTGAACAAAGTATAGATTTGCAGGGAAAATGTAGCTTGTGTAAAAAACTATTATATCTCCCTCAGTATCTTATGAAAATTCTAGTTTTCCCTTAGGAGAATATATTATAATGTGTTTCAAATTTCTTATGAACTAAAAAAAAGATCTTAGTATTGCAAAATGGTAAATGGAAGTCTTAAATTATAAAGAGTTATGAAGCCTGTTGTATGAATGGCAATAAGCTTGCATAAATATCCAGTAAACAATTACTAATGATAGTTAGCTAGAATTTAGAACAGCATAAGTCTAAGGAAAATATGATTAAGGTTACAAAAATATACCGCTGGTGTTTCCCTTCCTATTAGATTTTACAAATGACATACACACTTTGCTACTTGTTTAATAAAATTTTATTTGCAAAATGTGGTATTTCTTGACCAGGATGTATTGATCTGAAGGATGAAATAAGTAATTAAAGAGGAGAAAGGCTGTTTTGTGGTTACTCTACAGACCTGTGAGTTACTTTTCCTGGATTCTAGTTTTATATACGCTACCAATTTCCTACATCATCAAGAGTAGTCCTGAATTAAATCGATAACCATACCCCGAATGACTCATGTAGGTCTTGATTTGGAAAGAAATTGGATGTGTCAGGGTGCACGTTAGTACTACTGAGTTTTCAAAAGTACTCCAGCCCCTAGTTTCATCTTTGGGTGCCTAAATATGTCTAAAATCTAGTTTTGAGAATTGAAGTTCCATTAAATTTAAATGATACTTAGACTATATTTGCTCAGGGAGTGCTCTGCTAGTACAGAAATATCAATATATTAATGCAGATAAGTGCTCCAAGAGGAAATTCAGCAGGATCTGTGAAGTGGTGCATATTAAGTCAGTAGCAGTACATTAAATGAGCATCTATGTGGAACAAGCTCTGTTGGTCAAACAGCAGATATGCTGCTCAAGCTGCATTAACGCTAGGAGCTCTGCTGACATAATGTGTCAATCAGACATACTTGTTCTTTGCGCCCTGCAGTAGTATAACTGTGTCAGTAAAAACCTGTGAAGAAGAGCTCTTTAGAGCACCAAAATGATTTCTAAATTAAGACTTAACTCTGAAACCTTGTAGTTTTCACCTTATGGAAGGGCAAATACTCTCAAGTTTGAAGTAATGGATGGATATTAAAAATAGACTGTTTTTGAACCTAACAACTGTGTCTGCTAGATGGAACATGAAAGGTGAGGATGTTGCAATCCAGATCCTTTTGCAGCCCCAAGGCTGGGACATTTTCCTGGGTTAAAGGTTCAAACCATCTCAGTGAAGGATTAAGCTGTAGCAGAAGTTTCCCATCTTAGTTCATTGTATGTAGAAGGTATGTGGCAGTGTCCCAAGGCGTCATTGAGTGGGTTCCTCAGTCTTCTCTTGTTCCTTCCTCTTAGAGAACTGTTAGCTAAAAATCCCCAAGAAGCTGAACTTTGCAGTCCAGACAGCATGTAGATATGAAATGAATTTTCAAAATACTGCCACTGTTTAATGGTGTGGGAACCATGGAGACCAAGAAGAGACAGCTAATTTCTGTTCTCAGCTGTCTGTTTCAGTCAGATATTACTTCATGAATTTATGTTACAGTCTTAAAAGATAGATTTATTTATTTATTTGTTTATGTAAATCTATGGAATGACCAAAAAGGTCTTGGGGTTCTGCCACATTGGTTCATTAAAGGTGTGCCTCCTTTTGACTATGTATTTCTGAGATGAAAAAGAACGATGCTGAACTCTGCTTCTAGAGTCTGATGGGATTTAGTATCTCCCTGTGGCCGAGATCTTGGGATGGCGATAATGCTGTACTCTGATGACCCAAATACAACTTAAAATATTTACCTAATTTTTAAAAGAGTGATTGTCTTTTCATATATTCCAAAGTAAATTAAATGAACATTTTACTTTCTGCTTTCTGTGCTAGGCTTTATTCACTCCCGAGGCAGCAATGAGAAATCTCTCCATTTTCATTAGGCATGTTTAAAGCGCTTCAGGAGCTTGCTCCTCTGCATCATGCTGCTGTGTGAAAGTCTTAGCCCCTGCTGAGAGCTTAGAGGTCACCTTTATGTAAAGATATTCCTGCACCCAGCTGCTGCTCTGTCTACTGATATTACTGAGCTGCTCTTAACCTTCCTCTTGCAAGCTTCACTGCAAGGGCAATGCACAGTGTGCTCGAGGTCGTGAGCTCAGCTTTGCCCCATGAGCACAGTCACCTCGCATGTGGCTGGGGGCTTTTCCAGCATGGGGTGCTGCCAGACCCCTTTTATCAGTCCTCAACTTAAACTTGGGCCTGTCCATTTTAGCAGGGCCTTTCAGCAAAGGAAAACCTGGCCGCACATTTCCTCTGAATGCTGGGGAAGAGCAGCTGACCTACCCAATATATTATAGAGTTTCACCTTACGCTTGTTCTCTTGCTGCTGCACTGCAGGTAGGGAAGAAGATCGTAATTACTGAAAGCCCTGTGTGTTGCTTTGCAGTGTTAGATTTTTCTGTAATAAGCCGTCATCATGATCTGGGAGAAGCTTGTTTTGCTTGAATGGTTTATCAGAGGTTTGGTGTCTGTTAATTGTTTTTTTTTTTTTTTTTTTTTTCCCTTAATTTTTATTCTCCAATTGCCCTATCTGGATTCCAAGAGAGAGGCAGGATTTTGTTTATCTAGTACTTTAATTAAACTACTCCACAGTGTTATTCAAGCGTATCACTGTCGGTATTAAATAACAGAAGCAAATTGCCAGCTGCAGGACAAAAGTCAGAGACATGTTTTAGAGGAAGCTGTGCTACTTTGCTGACGTAAATCTGAACTGATTGCTGCAGATACACAGCAGCGTTCTGACACTGGAAGGAAGAGTTTTCTCCAGCAAACACCATGCGGCTGTGAGATGAGCACACCTAATAGAAAAAGGCGTCTGATAGACGCAGCATTAGCTGCCTTGCTGTGAACAGAGCCCTGTAGGTGCCAGACGATGAGCTCCAGGCTCTCCTGGAGAGGAATGATGGACCTTCTTCACTCGTACAGTGACCTTTGTGAATCCAGTGTGTGTGCATATGCCTTGAAGGGATTTACTTGGTGTGGTGTGAAGGGACACTGATTTTGCCCTGCCCCAGTGGGGCAGCTTTGGCAGGGTGCTCTTGTGTCACCTGACGCATTCTCACTGACAGGAAGCCTCAGCTACTGCTGAGGTCAGTGCCTGTGAGCCTCAAATTTGGTGGTCTGTGGTCAGGATGGTTTCATACATTACTATGCACTTTTTCATAAGCCCTGTTTGGTTTTAACAGCAAGAATAAAATATGAACAATTGGACATTCAGTAGAGCCATAGTGTAAACCAGACCACTGAAAAGCTACAGGTTACAAATAAATATTTAAGAGTTCAAATTTGTCACTTAAGAGATGCCTAAGGCTTGTCTAGTTGTAAACGAACTGAAGTTTATCTCGCAATTATTTCCTCTTTTGGTTCTTGGTTCTGCTAATCACTGGTTTAGGGAGCTCTGTGGGTCACTCCCTCTGAAGTTTGCTGGACAATGCATATTTGCAGTCATCCCTTGGCTTCCCTGTTTGGCTCCCCCAAGATCTATGCAGCATCCTATGAAGTAAGCAGCTAATTTGACAAAGCATCACAAACTATGTATAACTGACTGCTGGAAATGCCATCTTCACAGCTGCAGGCCTGGAGCTCTAATCCTGGCCTTGCCTCTGATTCATGTGGCTTCTGATAAATCAGCTGAGCCAGAATGATGAAATCCTTTTCTTGCCTCCAGATGCATGTTATCACTTTCTGGAAGAAGAGCCTCAATAGTTTCTGCACTGCGATTTCATTGCTATTAATTTGTAGCTTCCATTTATACATTAGTGTCTTAAATATCTTGAAGTTACTTACCAGGATTTTATCAATGTTTATTTACCACTGTTTCCTCTTCTTTAAGTAGTGCAAATAATGCCATGTGGATTTGCTATTGTGAAGACAAACTAGCTGGTGATTGTACAATGCTTTGCGAAAGTATAGAGGTGGATATGTATTTAAAACTGTATATTGACTTATTTTACTTTTTCTTGCACACCCTTCACAGCATGCTAACAACAGAAATGCTTTGTATAACACAGGTAGTAGTATACTGTTGCGCGACTATTCAGAGGAAATGTAGCTGTGATTAGAAAACTGGTGCACCTGGTGAATAGTTCACTGAGAATGCCTATGACTTCACTTTGATGCATGCTCTCTTTTAGTGGATCAAAATATTTCTAAAATAGTCAAGTTTGACAAAATAATAGAAAAAAACCCTCTGGATTTTTCCCCTTTTGAATATGGTACTGTGTCCTTGAATAATTCAGTGAGACACGTATCTGACAGATATGCAGCCCAACATATATGAACTAGTTCATATATGCATGATAATTCTCAGTAAGATGCTGAAGGTTTTGCGTTTTTAAAACATAACCTCTTTCTAATGAGGAGGAGATGAAAAAAAATTATTGAGGAACACAGGAAAGGAAACAGGAGATTTGAGGTCTGGATAGTGAACATTTATATCTGTGTATTACAGTTGTGCATATATTGATTTTTAAATGTTTTTGTTTAATTCAAGCCAATTGAATCAGATAAGAAACGAGTCAAAGTCACTTTCATGGCTGTCCTTTGGATTGTATTCATCTGTCAAGGAAACCTGGTCTGGTGAAAAGCTGAGACTCAAAATTATTAATTAGTTACCGCTTTTTTCAAGCATGTGTATAGTAACATCTCTTTAAGTTGTATCATGGGAATCCATTAGTCATGTGGGAGAAGGAGTCCTGCAGAGCAAGGCTCGGCTGAGGAGCTCCCGCACGGCTTGCAGGGGTGCGTAAGGTTGCTCTGTTGAGCACGCCCAGTGCTACAGAAGCTTCTTCACCATCAGACCCAACGCATCACACTGTCCCTGAGTGAACAGGCCAGCTATATTGCAAGGAGGATCACGAGATGAGGAAGAGCCTGTCCTGGTACACTCAAACACAGGAAATATGGTGCCTCCTGCAGTAAAACGTGTCTTGTTTGCAGTGCACGCAGGGCTGCTGCATGGCTGGGTTTCCCTGAAATGATTTCAGTTCATGCCTTCAAACTCTGTCCAAGTGCAATTTGAGTTATGTAGCACTTGTTCAGCATTTCTATGTGCCTGGGAATGCAGTGGGTGAGTTTTATGACTGGGCTATATTGAGTCTGATGCGCTCCTGCTGCATCACACGTGCTGCACACACATCTGTGCCGCACACTGTGCCATGAGTGGGACCTGGGGTGGTGACTTTCCTGAGGAGATGAAGCCTCAGACAGGTGGTGGCAGTGCCAGGCGACTTGGTCATCCTTCCTGAGCCAGGACAACCAGATGATGGAATTTCCCAGTCCTGTGGGCATGTGTGACCATCTGATCTTATCCGAATGAGCTCAGACCATGGGTGGAAAGAAAAAGTAATCACGGAAGAAATCAACACCAATAGTTTCTTAAATGGGGCTTTGAAAAAAAAAGCTTAACGTTGTATCTTACTGGAACAATGTCTGTCAAAATGTAAATACTTTTAGCAGCTGGGAACACTGTCTAAATTATATTTTCTGCAACATAAAGCCATTGCTATAAGAAATAAAGCAGGAAGAAAATAATAGCAAATCATACTGACACTGTAACTAGCCAAGAGTGTAAAGATGTAAAAGCAAAACAAAATTTTATTTCTTACCACTTCTCTTAATCTCTTGTGAAGTTCATTTATGTGACCTTTAACCACTTTTGTTTGATGATATATAGTGTAGTATTCTCAGGCAGAGAGCAGGGTAGTTAATCTTTTTGTCAAAGGAGTACTATCGTAGTTCCATGTGGAAGCTGGAATTGGAAATTGGTGAAGCTACAGATGAGAGACATCAAGTGCTTCAGTGAGGAGTCTTACTAATTTTGCCCATGTTTGTACTCCAGAATTGACCATCTGGTTCTGTAAATAACAAAATTAATTTACGTGTTGACCAACTATCAGCAATTTCCATTACAATAAACACCTGTTATCATTGAAAGCTATTTTGCTGAAATGATTCATTAGCTGTATGCTATTGCTGCTAAGGATGCATACACAAATATGTCATCCACTTACATGGTTCAGATACTGCTCAAACAAGCTATTGAATTTGCTTAAGAGCTTATGCAAAACAAAACAAAAACTAAAACTAAACAATTGTATATGGGTAGATTACCCATAGTCTTAGTGTCTTAAACATTTCTGATGATTACATTCTGATGATTGCATTCAGACTTCACTGTCCTGTTTGTCGTGCCGGGGTATGTTTGTATGACTAAGAGAATGGTGATATATTATATTCCAGTGGCTCTTCCTCTTTATTCCAGGCTTTTTTTTTTTAGTAATTAAGGGTAAGTGTGTGTAGATACTATCATATTCTTTTTACTGGCAGGTGAAAAAAAAATTCAAAGAAAAACATGCAAAATTCACCAACAAATGTCACCAACTGGAACTTCCAGCTGTCCTTCATTTGGAGAGTGAACAAGCTTTTAGTCTTTGATGATACAGTTTAATGTGTTTTAGTCACTAGAGATACGCAGTTATGCTATACTGTTGCATCGTGTCCTGTGAAGAAAAAAATCTTTCAGGAGACAGAAAACTTGATTTATGCTTTATTATCTGTTTCTTAGAGTAATTGAAAACTAGGTTACTTCCTAGGAAATTAGCACTGAGATTTCTGTAAAATATGATGGTCTGTGTACTATTTTGTTGTTAAACAGCAGCATAGGCACAAATAAAAACTTCTGAGTAGTGCAGTTATAACACAGATTATAGATTATATAGATTTGATATATAGATTATAACACAGATTTGTCCCACACTGAATAATCAGCAAGCCTATTTGCTTAGGTCCAGATAGGATTCCAATATAAAAATAAGAGGCAGCAAAGTTATTGCTTCAGAAAAGGGACATATGTCTGTCTTCCAGCTAGCTATTTTTTTAAATCTTACTATCTTTCTTACTGACAATTTGTTTTTCATGTTTACTTTAAGCAGTAACACAGTTTATCTTTCACTTCAATGCTTTCAGTCTCACTTTAAAACATGTGAAAACCTTGCTTTAAACATTCAAAGTTCAAGAAGATGCTAATTTTCCAAGAATTTGTTTGTCTTGCAGTCCTGACTGGATAGATATACTAATTAGAACCAAAAATATATAGTTAAATGGAGAAGTTTTCTTTCCACAACTGTTTTACATATACAGCTTACACTTAATATTTTATGAATGATCCTGAATATTTTCTAGAAGAGTGTATAAGTGGTGTGGACAAAGCTAAAGCATAGTCATGCTTCTTTTCAGTATAACCTCACATAATCTTATAGGTTTCTGCATAACATCCTACTGTGGTGGCAACTGAGGAGCGACCTTACTCTTCATCACATCCTGATTTCCTAATTCTGCACAGTCCATATTTGCGCACTTCACCAGTCTACATATGCTTATAGGAAGTTCCATTGATCCTTCTGGGCCAAGGGTCGAGTTCCTAGTCAGTGCATCTACTCCTTCAGCCCAGCCTTTGGTCTGCATGCTCTTGGGTTCTTCTGCTTGGATATATTCCTTTTAGGGTTGTACTAGCTGCAGGCTCATTTTCCACATGGCTCTCGCCTGGGGAGTCATCTCCCAGGTGCTCAACATCCGAAGGTGGCTGGGTTGCCCGTTCAGACTTAATGTTATCAGTCTTGCTGGGCCTGCTACAGCTACATCCTACTAATATTGAAGATAATCCAAAATATTTGGTTTAGTGAGATTAAATTAGTGAGAGTAAATTATGGAAGGCAGAGATGAAAATCAGTTTGCTACCACTCATCTCTGGATTTGTTTAGAAGTGTCTACATTACAAGTTGCTGCTCAGTTGATGTTAACATATAGATCTTCATAGTGATCTTATAAATCTTAGAATTATTAAATGCTCTTAAAAAGTCTTTACTTGGAGGTAAAACAAATTAATGCTGTGTAGATCAGTTACTCTGTGTGACAGATGCCTTTGAAGCCTATGATTTTGTCCAGGAAGTAAGTTAAGGTCACTTGGCAAAGTGGCAACATGGATTTTGAAAACGCTACTTTAGCAAGCAGGAATTCTTCTGTCCACAAGGCTCTTCCCACGATTTTTCCCTTGGAAACATGTGCGTAGCTTGTGTGTTTATGGTTTTGGTATCTGTTCACATTGCACTTAAGATACCCTTCTACACTTTTGACTCCTCAGTCCCTGCTCAGTGGTAGAGAGGGTGCATTTCTCAGCCACCCCTCGATTACCACCCATTACTGGCCCACAACAAAAATTGGGTCCTTGTTTCGTTCAGCTGCTTCTAGTCACTCTGTTATTGCTCAGCTGTTGCAGAGTGAGATAAGGAGTTATTAGTGTGAAAAACTCAGAGATTTATGTCATCAAAACTGGTTCTGGATATGTCCTTTTGCATTTCAATCAATTTCAAACAGAGTAAACCTATAACTAGAAAGCATAAATAGCAAAGAAACAAGGCAAGCATGAACAAATTGGGGCAAATAAAACTTTTAAATGAGTGAGATATTTAATCCCTCAGTTCCCTCTTTCTGCCTTCCTCTTGGGTACTGTAGCATGACAAGAGAAAACAGAAGGCCTTGAGTTTGAAATTTGCTCATGTGTGAAACTTCTGTCCCTCTAGATGAAATTTGCTCTTGTGTGAAGCTTCTGTCCCTCTAGACCTTCAAAAAATACTGCTTAGAATTTGTAATATTAAACAAACTTCACTGCTGATCAATTCAAACTAATATCTCCTTTGTGGTTTTAGATAACAAAAAGTAACAACATATATGCTGCTTAGATTGCAAGAAAAAATAGGTTGGAATGGACCTCTGGAGTTCATATAGTTCAGCCTCGAAAGCCACTGTCATGAACTTCTGTTGGCATGGCATGACCTCATGTAGAACAATAAATATTACAAAGAAATTAAAATAAGATTCAAAAGGAATTTCAGAAACTGACACATAATTTCCAAACCCAAACATATCACAAAGTCTATTTTGCAGAAAACTCAAAATCATTTTTCATTCATTCGAAAAAAAGACAACTACATTTTTGAATTTTGTACTGTTAAGAACAGGATTTTTATCAGTCAGTTATAAGGCATTCTCTTGCTAACAGGACAAAACCACACAGGAGCATATCTTCAAGTATTTTGAGTGAAGGGACTGTCAATCTTTCTTATCAAAAAATAGGACTGCTGAAAGAACAGTATAGGAACACCCATAACTCCCTGTTGTCCCTAATCAATGAAAAGAGAGGAAGAGGTATCTCCCAGGTGTAATGCAGGCAGCATTTGAAGATACGCCTTGCCACTGACTTTAGAAGGAGACATGCTGCCTCAGTACAGACTCCTTCATTAAATGTCTAAATATCTGATCGAATGAATTTGAAAGGAATTGTACCATAAAAGTGTCTTCTCCTCTTTTACAAGTTTATGGGTAACCTAAGATGACCAACTCAGATAAAAATGTGTACATCCGGTTAAAAGGAACTCATCTCAAGAACTAAGCAGTGTTGACAACCTCTTGAGCGATAAAAAATACTTACTACTTTACAGTAATTGTAGTTTTGTGACATATGTTGGCAGTTGAGATTGGTTTACTAATAGACGTTGCCCACAAAAACTGATCTTTTGTATATAAAAGCCTGCATATTCAAAGGGAAGAATCTTAAAAAAGAGTTTTAAAAGAGTTTTCCTTTAAATGAAGTAACTCTTCTTTTTACACATGATTTTGTCACTATATTCATAAACATAAAACAAGAATCCCACCTTGCTCCATAGTATGCATTGTCATAAATTGTTCCTCAAGGACAAAGTGTCTGTGTAGATAAGTGAAAGAAAATCGGGTAGTAAGTCGTGTCTTTGGAAGTTTAAAACAAAAAGTCTTCCTGACTCACTTTTTTTTTTTTTTTTTTTTTTTTTTTAATAAGTGCTAGTTACACTGGCTTTTATGCTAGTTTATGCTAGCTTTTATTTATTTATTTATTTATTATTTATTTATTTTGAGACACTGCACATTCAATTAGCCAGATCTACCCCTCTTTAAGATGATCAGAGGTAAGTAAAACTATCAGCCATTTCTCCTGGCATTTTGGATTGATTTGAGAATGAGACATTTACCCTAGGGGAGAGAGGCATTGTACCTGCACTGAGTTGAACAAATGTTTTTTAATTAATAAATTATTCAGCTCATGTATTTCTTTGTCTGTGTGTAACAGAACACCCCTGAGATCGCTGAGAGCAAACATTGAACTTGGGACCCTGAATCTGAAACCATCTTTGGGTCTATAAGACCCATCTTTGTCTAAAAATGCTACATCAGACTCATGAACTGCTATGTGGTCCATCAACTCTAGAGAGTGCTGTTTCCCTGGGTATCAGTCAATCACATTTTAATTAGCTGACTGACACCCAGCCAAAATCAATCTTTTATTAAGTAATTCATTAAATTTATTAAATTACCAAAAGCCCATTTAGATGACCCAAATTAGCATAACACTAATAAAATACCACTTTTAAGAAAAGAGAGAGGCCTAAGGAAACACAAACTGAAGTTTTTCCTTGCCTAGTTTCCAGTCCAATTTCTAACTGAGGTTACAGAGTCAGTGTGATAGATTGAGAGTCATCCTTTCCAGCCTCAGTTTCCAACTGAGTGGTTCCTCCCCTCTCGAGGCAGCTTCTGTTTGGGTAGCTGGCCCCAAACTCCTGTGGATTTACCCCAGAAGAAACAAACAGCTTCAAGTATTGGTCAGTTTTGTGACTTTGACTTTCTCGTGACTTACTGATGTTTTGAGCTGCCTTATTTGGATGCTGCCACGAGTTTTAACAACTTCTTACTAGTATAGCTGGAACACAAGAATAACTCTGCCAAGTCAGACCAAAAACCCACCCACCTGGCTCAGCATCATGTCCTTGACAGTGGTGGATTGCAAATGCCCAGGGCAAGAAGATGAGCGCAGGGATCGCTGTCAAGTGGTGCTTCTCTACCCAGTGTAAACTTGCGGATTTGGCGCACTTCCCAGACAAAGTTCTTCCCAAAGACCATATCCATTCAGACTGATCAAAGTTCAATCCAGTGTTAATTATGGCTTTTGGCTCCTGCGGCTGACATGAGCAAAGCAGGAGATATTGCTGCGAAGTTTGGTAAGGCGATTTTGCATGAGTGTATAATTATGTATAATAGTGCTGTTTGCTGTGATCTGCATGAGTGGTGTCACATTAAGATAGCTGTATTACGTGTGAGCCTTGCCTACAAAGAGAGATTTTCTTCAATATGTTGGCTATTGGGAATTGTTGCCAGAATAATTTCAGAGGACAATTCTTGTTTTGGGCACATTTGGAAGTACTATGCTGTGAGCATTTATGGAGGGAGGTTTGAGGTTTTTCCAGCCTAGTCACACATGTCGAGCTGTGTTATCTGTTTCTTTGCCACGATGGATGAGCAGTATCCCAGCTTCCAGTGGGACAAGCAGTCTTCATTAGCGTCATGGTTTCTGAGGACATTCATTTGTTTAATCTGTTCACAGAAGATAAACTCAGAAGGGCCACGGGTGCAGTTAGAATATTTTTCATTCACATTGTTTTTTGTGTGCAGACTTTGTCTGGCTCCTTGAGCGAAAAATGTGTAATAGACACATTGGCGCAGCACACAGTAATACAGTAAATGCTACCTCTATGAAAAGGCAGCTAAGAGCCCTGGCACTTGTGCTGTGAGGTTCTAGGGGATCCTGCTGTAAACCCTGGCTAGGAAAAACTGCTAGCAATGCTCTGTATGAATCAACCAAATAACAGCTGCCAGTTGCTTACATGGTCATGGGTCTGGTAAAGGGAACTCCTCTCCCTCTGCCCTAATGCACTGCTGCAGGAATACCTATAATTTTGTTCATGATGGAATTTCTTCCTGCATCAGCGTTTAAAAGGCAGATTAATTGTTTCATGGGCAGCAGTAAACAATTTGTTACATGTGTTGGTTTTGATTTTTGTTTGATCTGCACTGCTTGACAGTATGATCTTTGTCATCTAGTGCTTTTATGGGCAGGATGGGATCTTTTTTTCAAAGGTGGTGAAGTGATTTGGGAGTGCAGAAGCTTTCTGTATTCCCTTAGGCATGACTTTTGGTTTCCCTCAGGCACAAGTCTCCTGTGTGCCTGAGGCTTCATGGCAGAGTGTGACCGCAGTCAACAGAGTCTCTGGGAAGAGTTGCTTTGTTAGAACATTCATAACAGAGAGGATATCACACAAAAACATTCAGAGGTAGAATAGACTCCTCTTCCCTCCTCATGCTTTGCACCAGGATCTGGAGCCCTTGTCCAGGATGCAGGAGACCCTGGTCTAAAGCCCTCCAATGCTTAGTTTGAAGTTGGAATCAGGAACTGCGCCTCTTGCCTCTGACAAGTGCTCAGACTTCTTTGATAACCTGCCCTCTGCATCTCCTCACAAAGCTCTTCTGCTTTTGACACGTGTCAATCATTTTCTCACCAAGTACCCACCATGTCTTAGCACACTAGTGTATTCCCTCTCATGATTTTAGCCCACAGGTTTTTGGATCCTTTCCGGGTGGGCTTCAGGACATAAGTTCTCCTCTGGGTATTTTTTTGCCTCCTTGACTGGTGGATGTTCAGGATCTGGCATTTATTCCACTCTGTTGAGGAGCTGTTGTTGTGACGGATCCCATTCTGCTCCCATAAACTCCCCCAGTGCGTGGGGCTTCAAAGCCCAAGATCTTGGTTTGAGCATGGCAAGTCTGTGTTCAGTTCTATGTTTTCGCTTAGATACTACTTTCTGTGTGTGGAAGCTTCTGAAATGTCAGTTATTGTTATGGCTTTATTTACAGCAAGCTAGCAGCAGAGAAAAGCCACCATTGAAACTGGAATCCCCCTCATGACTTGCTTTGAGCAATTTTTGCTGAAGAATTTAGTGAAACAATCCATAAAGTGCTTCAGAAATTCTGCGAGTCCCTGAGGCAGAGAAATAGCTCTAGAAAATGCATTTAACTGAGAAAGTATAAAAATACCTTAGTAGAAAATTTCCTGAGCTTCAGTCTTGTAAATGTGCTAGTTCAGAGGTGTTGTAATAAATATTAAATTTATTTTGACACTTAAAAGAGATGTTTGAATGCTGGATATGTGCAGTGCAGATTAAAAACTATTGTGGTGTATGAAATTTATGTTTTAGCTAACATGATTAGATCTTTCTAAAAATGTTCAAGTCTATAATCTTTTAAAATGGTTTTTGCAGTAGGGAGATTAAAATTCAGCAAAGCACTTTCAGTTAATCTCTCAGTAAAAGGTTTCTTATACCATGGCCACCTTATGTGTGGTTTGCCATCAGCTGGCTCTGCTTAGAGTGAATGTGACAGAAAGACTGAATCTGTTTCAACTCCAGATAAAATCTGTATTTTAGAACAAGTGAAATGTCTCTGCCGCCAGAGGAGAAGAGATGCAGAGCTCTTGTTGCTCAAATGAAAATGGTTGAGCTGGACATTCAAAAATCTAAGGCTTTCACAGAATAACTTAAAACGGCCTGTGGGGTTAACATCATTCTGTGCTGACTGGAGAGTTTTACTGGAAAAACTTCTTGAGAATGGATCTTTCTGTAAAGCATGTTTTGACAAACTTTGTGATTTGTATATTGGAGTAACTAAAAGTGCTGAAGTGATTAAAGATGCAAGGTCGAAATAACTTCTTAAGTGCTCTTGAATGTATTAATTGGATGAAAGCACTCTCTTCAATACCTTAAAGGTCTTTGGTGCTGTACAGCATCCTTGCAAAAAAAGGGTGAATTCCAGATGATGCCTTTAGGCCATCTGGTTTGAGTGAGATGCTTCTAATGGGAAGATTTTCCCCTTTTTCTGAGTCTGACTTTACGGAAAAAAATGCATTAAGGAGGGAAAGTTCTAAAAGTTGAGTGTATCATGAAACGTGACACAAGGTTACTTCTTCATTTGGCTTTAAACTGCAAAAATCAGAATTAACTCCTGAACTAATGTTTTAAAGAAAGCTGCAATCACTATTAAAACTGAATTTATCTTTGTAGAATTAGGCAACCTAGTTTATGACCATACTTTTTCTGTGCACGGCAGATATAACTAAAGTCATATACAAACTGCCTGTGGGAATACAGAAGATGCCTGTGAATCATTATTTTTCATTCCTCTTCGCTACAATAAGACTTTTTTATACATGGTAGGAAAAACCTATCTCATGAAGAAAATATAAGTTATTCGCTTAACAGAACATGAATGTACGATGGACTTGCCACCTGCTACTGGTTTGGTATAGGAGCAAATAGTATCAATGTCAAGATTATTCACTTGTCAAAGAAACATTAGAAACATCAGAGAATAGGTAAATTGGTTTCACCGTCCAGGAGCAGCTGTAGGTATCTTCTAGTAGTTTGCCTACATTGAAGCCTGAGCTTGGAGGACATTTGTACTGTGACTTTTCCACAGCCACAGGAGAGGGAATACTGAAGCAAACCATGTGAATGAAAAAGATGTGTGTTCCTCTTTCTGTTAAGAGCTGTCAAGTGAATTTTACCAGGCACTGTAACTTCACTTTCTTAAAAAGTCTTTTGATCATCTCTGGCATAAACTGCATTAAACATGTAGCATTTGTCCACATGCTGAGGTGTGCATAATTTTGTATTTGCACAAGTAAGCTGGCATAACCACTTCAGTTAATCTCTTGATCTTGTCCCTGAGCAGCTCAGTCCCTGAACGTCCCCCTCGCTTTAAAGAAAATATTGCTAACTCTGATGCAAATACAGAGAGTGAGTACAGAATAGAAGTAACGTTTCCCCAGAAAACTCTCATAACTTTAACATCAATACTGACAGAAGGAAAAAAAGAAATACATATATATATAGATATATATATCATGCTACTGCTCCATTTTCTTAATGTCAGAAGTATATATTATGACATAGTGCTAAGTTAAAACAGGTTATGATCCTCTCCACACAAGCTTCTTTCCGAACTGACTTGGAAATTCAAATCCCAAATCATTATTAAGTACTTCTCTTCTTCTCTATTTTGACAGCAGTGATAGGAATCCATTACAGGATGACTGCACTGGAGGAGCCAACTGGAGAATCTGTAGCCACGGCCCTTCCTCTGCCCTAGCATCTTGGCCCAGGAGCAGAACCTGCTGTGAGTGAAGGTACATCTGTCCTAACCTCCTATAATACCTGGCCTTTTTGATTGAAACTTTAAGAACTTTAACATTTAAAAACATCTGTCCTGTTTTTATTCTTTGTTTGTTTTTGTTTGTTTGTTTGTTCGTTTTTCTGATGTGTGCATATCCTCTGTATTTGCGAAATAAAATCAAAGTAACGGATTTGGAAAATAAATTCATTTTTCAATAGACTGTTAAAAGATGGCAATAAGGCTTCTAGGCCTCCAGTGACTTGGGTTTCAGCTGATTTTATGTTCTTGAAGTGAAAATCTCTTCATGATATTATTAATTCCATTAGCCATACCATATTGTCAATGTATTATCTATCTCACATGTTTTTCTTTATTTTTTCTTTTTTTTTTTGAAAGAATTTTAGGCAAAAGGAAGGTGTCTTTCTTCTGTAAGTATTTGCAGCTCACATTGACAGAAGATGATGTCATGGATGTTGCACTTCTATATATGTATTTATATATAAATGCAGTTTGGATCAATTTATCTCAATCCATAGCCTGTAGGTTTCAAAGAGTCTGCTGAGGATTTGACTGAATTTTTCTGGATTTTTTTTTTCTTGTTGATGTTTCTAGCTTTTTTAGTGCTTTAAAAAGGTTGAAGTAACTTAATCTTACTGTGCATAAACAGAGGTTGTGGTTATGGTAAGTTTATTAGTTGTTCAGCAACTGGAGTAGAGATGCTGTCTATACTTCTGGTGGAAACACGATATTCCCCAAAACAAATCCTCTGTTTCCCACTATGAAGCACATTTGAGAACTGGTGAATATCAGTTGAATACAGCATTATAATTGGAAGAAATGACTGTGAAGCAACTATCTGGAAGGGAATCTGACTGCAACCAAAAAGAGAAAACCTAAATCCTGCTCACATCTATTTCCCATCTGTTTCATCCCTTCAGAGATGACTATTTTTCACAGCATCAAGCTAAGACCTCTTCTTTGAAAGTATTCACTGAAAAAGAATAGCTGAAAGAAAATTTCCATTTTCCTAAATATGATACGCTTATTCATGTGAGTCATTCTGCACTGGATAGGGGTGTGCAAGGGAAATTCTCCACGCCATGGAAATATCCTGTCATTTTGGAGATTAAGGTCACTAAATAAAAAGCAGAAGGTTACTTATGACAGAAGACTTTCTTCAAAGGTTCATGGCTCACAGGAGGGAACTACTGATTGCCTGAAAGGCCTGAAGAGGCATTAAAGCCAGAGAGAGCCTTCCCAGTGGCTTACTTAACAAAGGACTATCCTTCCTTCTTTGTGACATAGTGACATTACTTTTTTAATCCACGATAACTGGTCTTTGATGAAAAGGAGAATAGTGACAATACAGCCAATAGACCCCATTGCATTCCCAACTGCTATTCAGGAAAAGCTGTATGCATTTAGATAGTGTTTGAGGCATAAATGTTTTGAAAGCATAAAACCAACAGACAAATTTTTTTTCTCAGAAGTTCTTGTAAAGCTGGCAAATATGTTTCTGCAGTAATGGGATAATAGTAGAGAGGTACTGTAGTTTCTGTTAGGAAAAATGATACTGTGTTGCTGGCAGGAAAACATATATATGCTGTTTATTGCCAATGGATTACTTACAATCCATTTCTTCGTTCATAACATCATACATTAAATATAATTTATTAAAGTAGAAATTAGTATTTCTCTGTATTTCTATTAATAAAAGTACCTATATTTCTCTTGCTTTAGTAAAAAAAGTTACTTATTTCAGTCTGCCCCAAATTTCTCTTGCTGGCTTACTCCTCTGCATTTTGAAATAAGCACCTTTTTACATTCAAAGTCATGGAGCAGTTCTAAACTAAGATTAGGATTAGTCATTAGGAATTGGGTGGGTGGTTATAAATGGTATTTTTAGCATTTCTTATGAATGGTGGTGGAGGAAGATGGTGAAAACCATCAGTTATTTTCAGTATTACTTGGAAGATCATTTTTAAAATGTTCATTTCTGCACATTCAGTTGATAGTTTTTCCAGCAGAGGGCAAGAGAGTATAACAGATGAAAATGGTGCTATTTTCCTGGATAATCACTTCTGAAATGTTAAACAGTATAGCTTGAGGAAGGAACATAAAAGCCAAAAAAAAAAAAGAAAAAACCCTAACAACAACAACAACAAAAAAACCCTTCCCTTTTAAATCATAATTTTTTTAAACAGTCTTTAATTCTTCAAGAATATACACAGAAAATGGCAAAGGAGTGTAGAAGACCACCAGAGCTTTGTCAGCACATGATGAGCTCTTCCATCTGATTTCTGAATTTTGAGGCATGGGAGGGAGAGCTGCATACAGTATTTTTTCATACCAGTACCTGTACTGACACAGATACCTATGTGATATTTAGACAAGCTGTGAGATGAGAAGGCACACAACTGCCTGTCTGGCAGCTGTTATCCGTTGTTACGGCTTTGTGGCTTTTGAGTTCAAGGCTGTGTAGCTGGGCTAGCTTGCCATTTCAAGTGACAGACAAAAGCCTTGTTGACTTCAACTGCTACAAAATTGAGCTGATGCTCAGGAATAAATACATGGACTCTAGCAACAGTCATGAAAGAGGCTTGCCTATAACTATGTATGTGTTATGATAGTGAACAAGTGTATGTTTTGAAGACGTAGAAACATCTACCACATTCAATTGTTCAGTTCAGTAACCAGACTGCTAAATTTAGATTGTAGACCTCATCAGTGTTAATTTATCAAGGTATTTCACAACTTTCTTTATGTCAATGGTTTAAAAAAAAAAAAAAGAAAAAAGAAAAAAAAGATGTTGTAGAACCTGTCTCTCAGCTGACTAAGAATACTGCAAATCGTCTCTTCAAGTCCAATCTGTGCTGGTCTCATGTGTGATACTCTTGCTTGTTGTTGATGTTTCCTTATGAATGAGAAGTGTGAAAGGTGATAAAGGCATGAAAAGCGAAAAAAAAATATAACTACCTCTTTTCCCCTCTCTTCTTTTTCTAATTTAATTGCAATGAATTCTATAGCTCATGAATAGACCATCTCATATATTATTTTGTTGCAATGGCTGAGACAATTAATTTTATTTCTTATGATAATGGAAACAGAATCCTGAGACTAAAACAAGAATTGGTTACCATAGCTGATCAGATAAGCAGGCATTGATTGGCTGCTTAAGGAAGGCTGGATACATAAACAGCATCCAGTTTCAATGTCCCAAAAGAATAAGGTGATTCTAACAGTGTTAAAAGCTTTTACATGCAATATTAGAAAAAAAAAATCCTATTTGTATTATGCTAAGTTTAGGAATACATTAATAAAAAAAATGCTATTTTGGTAATAATTATCTATTTAAAGTGTTGACAATTGCTTTGAACAAATATAGTATCAGTCTAGGAGGATGCCATATGCTAGTTTTCATAAAGTTAACTTGGCTCTCTGCATTGTTTTTACTTGTGACTATACTATAAGTCAAAAGAGTGTACATCACATGATTTTAGTTTTAAAGGTAGATTTTGATTACACAGATAAAAAATACATATTTTTTACAAAAAAACCCCAACATACAGTACCATTAGTGTAGTTGGAGTCAACATAAAGGATTACATAATAGTAACTACCTTATGGTTATATTTTCCTCAGCAGTATACAATAGCCGTACTTACTGTAAAAAACTTCAGTATAATTTCCTGAGTTTCCTTCTTTGGGGTCATGTGTTGACTCAGTGTTTTCTGTTTGTTTATAGTAGTGAGATACACTGAACAATTTTTGGCTAAAGATTTGTTAGGTTTCTGGTAATTGAAAAGATGCCAGCATTTTAAGGTGGGTTATAGACAGATAAAATGTATAAAATGTTATTGTTATAGTGTCTGGTGTTTGTTCCCTATTCTGCATTTTTTCAAGTCACTGTAGCTTAGATTATTCATGAAACCAGTGTTTTTAATGTTATGTACTATGTTTTTAACCAAACTATTATAAGCGAGATTTCTGTGCATAAATCTATTGATCCACAAAGGTATTTCAGTGACATACAATACATCTTGTATTTTGCATAGCCCTAAATATGAGTCAAGATTCTTTACTTTGAAACGGCACAGAGGTGACAGTAGTGGCCTAAGTCAGCTGTGGTGTGACCAGGACAACTCACTTTGCTTTCAGTCTCCAGAAACAGATTAGAAGATAGATTCCAATTTCTGGAAGTGTGTTCTAGGTATAGGTTTAGCAAAATTAAAGTGAAATTAAGTAAAATTAAGTTTCTGGACTGTTTACAGTGAAAACTGCCTGAGAATGTTTGTGTATGTCTATTTTTGTTCCCATAAATAGTTGCAAAAATAGAAGATTTTTTTTTGGAAACTTTTCTTAAAATGCTTCTAGGATTTTGTGAGGAAAAAAGAAACTATTACTTTCCTCTCATATTCTCTTCCCATCCTATCCTTTTCCCCTTAAGCTCCAGATTTTATAAAATAGAAACTTTGTTCAAAAATCAAATCTGTGACTTTTTGGTCAAAATTCTTATTTCTTTATTCCTGCCTACCAACCTCCAAATTATTTTTGAAATTTTATCTTGCCAAAATTATGGTTTTATTGTAAAAATATTTGTGGATGAAAAATTTTAGCAAAATTTCTGACTGCGTGCTTTCCTCAGATTTTCCTCTCCCATTTCCAGACTTCCAAAGTTCAATGAAAACTCTTTAAGAAATTCATAGTAAAAGCTGTGATACCAATACATTTTACACATTAGTAGATCCTTCTAATTTTTAGAGTTTAAAACATGCAAATACACAGTTAAATACTATTCTCATAGCACATTCCATAAATCTAGAATAAATTAATATATATATAATTGCGCTGTTTATCCAGTGTGGAGCAGAGAATGTAATTCAAATTATGGAGAAAATAAAAAGATCTTCAATATCTGAGTCTCAAAGTACAATGGAATGAGGGACATCGATACCTCCTTCAGCCAAATTTCTTCTATAGTAAAGTGCTTATTCTTCCTATATAACATATAAATCAGACAAGGTTTTCTTTGTGAAAACTTTCAATAGCTCAAATCTGGTTTTGCTTCATAACTGTTGCATCAAAAAAAAAAAAAAAAAAAAAAAAAACCTAAAAGCGTTAGATGAATGATAGCTGTCTTGCCATTTCCCAGTCCATCAACACCTTGCTTATCACTTAGGGCATTGCTTTACCCATGCTGCTTTTATTTTCTGTTCCCATCAGAAACAGAGAATGGGGTACATAGCATAATTTTCTGTAACATTCATGTTAGTGTCTACCATATGTTCTCCCAAAATTTTGCAAATACACTATGAGAACATATGCATATTATTCCCTAACTCTCCTACAGAGCCAACACTTGTCTGAGATGTCTCCAAAGGATGCTAAGTACTGTGACAGTAAGGATCCTTGGAAGGTAACGAAAATTATCATCACTGTTCTGGGGTGTTTTAAACAGATCTTTTGTACTCTTTAGTTCTGATTCCCAGGCCTCTCTGCGACTCTTAACAATTTGCCTAAAATCAGAGTATGTACAGATGATAGGTCTTCTTTTATAGCTGCTGTTCAAACACCTAGAATGCACAAACTTTGGAGAAATCTGCCACCTCTCTCTCTGAGATTTTAGTATTGTGATTAGGTCTATACAGTGGATACATAGATTTATTCCTATCCCTTTGCCCTTGACCTTGTAACTGCAGATGTGATGCTAAAAGTTTATTAAGATGCTTCTCTTGTTTTGACTGTATTTATACAAAAATCTAAAAGGTTCAAATACTCATATCAGCATGTTTCTCAGTGAAAGCTGGATTCCTTGTGCCTTTGCATCTTCTTTAAGAACTGAAGACTTCCTTGTCACTTGATTAATATGAAAAAAAAGGAATATATATATATATTTGAACACTGATCCAAAGACACAAAAAAAATGTATAGAGATAACTGATCTCTTTAGGGCTGTAGATAATAAAGACCCTTAATCTATGAATGCAAACTTGATTAAATCAATAAGGTCTCATAAATTAAAATGAGGTAATGCATCATGACAGTTAGCAAGGAGAAGGACATATTTTGGTTCACTAATTTTGTTCCTGTGAATGTGCAATGTGAATCTTTGTGAATCTAGAGAGGCTAAGAATATTTGAATGCTGAAGGCTGGTCATTTCCGTGTTGTAGAGGGGATTATTGGCAACAGGTTGCATGTTGTTCATAAAACTTGGCAGATTCATGTCTTGTTTACCTGATGAACGACTGAAGCACTTCGTCTTAAGCACGTGTACAAGTACACAGGCATTGGAGGGGATGAGTCATGTAATGCTGCTGGTAATTCAGTGAGTACCATGACTTTGGATTCAGTACCTCAAGCAGAGAGTCACACTTCAGAGCACAGTCAAAAGCCAAGAACAACAGGCAGATTTATGTGAGTAACCTTTTGTAAAGGCTCTTCAGACAGGGTATCCTAATTGTTCCTGTTTGATGCTCTCTTCTATCAAGATTTGCCTCTGTGGCTGTTTGCACAGGCAAGGGTAATTCACTATTCATGGTATGCAGAATTTATTAACATTTGTTGCCGTACTGTGCTTTTTAATCACCAGCAACATGTGTTACAGGGTACAAATTTGCATCTGTCATGCCCATCACTTTGCAGTGGGCTAGTGACTAAGACACCTTCAAATCTAGTTAAAGTGAAATGAGTGTAAAGTTAGGGAATTAGGCTGCATTAAACTAATTATGTGCCATACCCACAGAAACACTCCTCTCGCTACAGTGAGGGGCTTGCCAGACCTTTTTAGTCTGTTTCATATTTGGCTAATATACACATCAGAGCCTTGATTGGCAGTGTATCTGGACTAAAAAAGGAACAGTATAGGAGTAATCCTCTATGCAGTTATGTCCGTTTGAGTTGAGGGCCATTATGGTACTCTAAACACAGCATAATTATATCTTTTGGTGTTTAAAACTTTGGAAAATGAAGAAACTTTGATTGTCATTTTTTTCTGTAAAAATAGTTCAGGTTGGAAGGGATTTCTGAAGGTCAACAAGTCCAAACTCCTGCTCAAAGGAGGGTGAACTTTGAAGTTAATTTTAAAAGTTAGAGAAGGCTACTCAGAGCTGTTATCCAAGCAAATTATAAGTATCTTCAAGGAGTTTCCAGAACGTCTTTGGGCAACCTGACGCAGTGTTTCATCAGTCTTGTAGTGCAAGTGTAGTTTTTCCTAATGACAATTTCTGGTCTTACAGTTTTGGTCGGTTTCTCCTTTTCATTTCACTGTACACCTCCTTGAAGAGTCTGTCTGTGCTTGCTTTGCACCCTCCCAGCATGTAGCTGCATACAGCATTACTCTTGCTAATGCAGCCCTCGATGCTGTTGGCCTTCATCTCTGCAAGGGGTATTTTGCTGGATTATAGTAAATTTATTGTCCACCAGGATCCCCAGAGCCTTTTCTGAAAAGTTGATTTCTGTCTATTTCTCTGCATACAGAAGAAAAAAACAAAGAAACAAACAAACAAAAAACCCAAAAAACAACAATGACAAAAAATGGAGAGAGGAAAAGACTGAATTCATTTGACTCAAGTTTAAGCACCTATACAGCAAGTTAATTTCGTCCCTAGAGTCTTTCAAGAATTACTGGAAAGAGAAAGACTCGTACCCTGAGCTGTCTTTAGGAGTGCCACTCCAGCAGAGAGAAAGTTTCAGGAGAAACCCTGGGTAACTCATGTAATGATGATACGTACCTAAAAATGAATGGTGAACTATCCCAATTTCATGTCATGCGGAAAGGAAATACATTATCAAAGTAGAAAAGTGTTGCTATTATATTTACAGAAGTAGTGTGATTGTATAACAAACATCCATAAAATCTTAGAGAATATAGATTACCACTTCTAATCAGCATTTTTTTAAGCTTTTATTACTGGTAGTCATAGTTTGTCAAGGAAAACTGATCTGGAATACTATATTTATTACCTTTGTTCTATAGGATTATATTTTTTTCCAACTTTTGTTGGATTTGGGAGCTCTTTTTTCATATTTTCTATTAATCATTTTAACTAAAACAAAACCTGGAGATTTGACAAATAAAACAAAGAGTATTAAAAAAATCTTATTTCAAAAAAATCAAGCTAAATTGTATTTGGGAAAAAAGGTACATACTGTAAAAGGTACTGGGTATCAAAACACTTTTTAGAGTCCAAAGTATACAGATGAAAAGGAGTTTTAAATGAGTATTTAATGAATAATAAGCTGCTGAAGCACTCGTTATTGCTGGCAGTAGCTGGAAGGAAATGAAAACTAAGTGCTAAAAGCAGAAAGATACCTCTTTTATGAACAATAATATTTCAAAAAAAAACCACTCTGAAACCTCAGTTGTAAAGCAATATATAGAAGCATGATGCTTTATGGACATTTTCTATTTCAGTTAATGATGGCACATGTTAGAAAATAGAAAAATGGGAAAACAAATTATGTCCTATAGCTGTAAAACTGCACAGTAAACATTTCAGTGTTGATCTCTTGAAAGGTGAACAAGCATTCAATTTAGTTTTTCTCTTCATTTGTAATTTGGAAGGATGCTCTTCCTCTACATATTGTTAGTACTCTGATGCTCTTTCATTATCCTTGCTGTTAAATTTTATTTGGTAACCTTTTGTCTTCAATGCCCATTTCTTTCCCACTTACTGTTCCAGGCCTTTCTTGTGGGTCATGAAAACAGAATATATTTCTTCTTTTACTTGTGAAATAGTATGTTGAAAGTTTACTTATTCAGAGCAATCCTTTCCTCTCCAGCACTTATATTTGATGGGAAGGCATTAATTATGTGAGGAAGGAGAGCAAGACTCAAAGACTGAGCAATCTGTAAGTTCTATCTGAGGGTAAGAATTGCAGTTGTTGGCATTTATGATTAGCAAATATGTGCACCAATAAAAAGTCTGAACTTAAACAAAACCATACTTTGCTCCCATGGTATTGTATGTTCATGATCATATGATGTTTGGCCAAAATTTTTCATCCTTTACTTTGTGAATGCTAAGCATTGCACATTGTGGTTACATATTTTCAGAGATAATTTTCTACTTTTTCCAAGGACTGTGTTTTCTGGACTTATCAGCACTTAAACAAATGAATGTATTTTGTTACCTCCTCTACATACCTGGACCCTGAGAGCAAGCTCTGTGGTCTCTGGTGAATAGCCATCCACTTCTGAGGTCAGTATTTTCTGAGTCATTCCAGGGTGGGAATATGCAGTTTCGGTGGATATAGAGATGCATCATCTGCATATACTATTTTATATGACTCGGAGCCCATATGCTGAACCAGGTAATGACTAGGGTGGCAGATGTTCTCTGAGTCTGGGAGTTCAGAAACTTGTACCTGGGTCCAAAGTGGTAGAAGTGAAGGGATCAACATGTAAATTATTTCTTTCTGGATTCCTGTATACGGCATATATCTGTGCCACATACATCTTTAAAAGTAAATTATTTTTTGATGACATTATACCTTGGGCACCCACTCACATTTTTGAGAGATAGAAGGATACACATTATCAAATCTATGGGATGTATCTTTGATGTAACTTTTTTTGATTCAGATTAGGGTAGTTTTGGGTTCCAGCTCTGTAAATTTGATCTTGTCAGTTTTGCCTTACTCAGTTTAAGAGTTCAGTCGGTAGGCAGTGGCATAAACTTCTCCCTGAAGTTGTTTTCTGCCTATGTCCTTTCTATTTTTTAAAAAACATGGCCATGTAGTATTTCCAAAGGCCACTTAGATACTCAGGAGCCAAATGCAGCAGCCTTCCCATAGAACATAAATTATAAGACCTTAAATTGTTGAAAAATTGGATCTTAGATCTGCAAAATCGCTAAGACTGTTCTGAATGTTTTGTTCCTGTAGCTTAGCTTAGGTATTCTTTTGCATGGTCGAGGAAGAGTGTGTGACCACAAATAAATGCTAGAAATATTATCCCACAAATAGCCATATAATTTGCTCTTCCTGCAATTGAATTATCCAACCTAAATAAGTTCTGTCAGTAAATCATTGACAGAAAGCATGAGGAACATCACTACAGCTTGGGTAGTGATTAGCAATGTATGCAAAAAATATTAAAATTGCTCATATTTTACAGGTTACAGCAAACCATATAGTTTTACAGTGTCATGTGCCTTCCTTCCATCATGTATCTCTCTATTGGAAACAAGTGTGACAATTTATAATATGCAAATGACTGCAGAATTGCTTTACTCTAATCTTACAGTCCTAATAAAGAAGTTTTTAATGTATGACTTTTGAATAGCGCTGAATTGACAGTGTGTAATATAAAGATTCTATTTGTTAAAAATGATTTTTTAAAATCCAATTTACAGTAAGTTTTTCTGAATAGACACATTTATGTAGCTGCAATTACTACTCCTCCTCCTCCTGCCTCAAAATACTGTCACAAAAAATATTTTAACCTCTTTTAGGTCAAAACTTATGATCTGTAGAATTATGACAGGGGTGCTTTTGGCAGGTTAGTCTGACTTGTTGCAAAAGAAATATCATCCTATTCCCAGTAATAAATATGTTGTGAGAAACATTGTGAAGAAGAAGTTGATTGCCATTGTTATTGGCTTTTAAATTAGGTCTGATATGATCTTCTCTGATTATATCTTGGGATAAGATAGAATGACTGGTCCTTTTTACTTTCATAGTTCATAAGATACCACACAATCTCTTAGGTAGACCCTAATGATCAAAATCTAAAATTATAAATTTATTGACATAATATACTAAAAGTCTTGTTCCTTTCAATCACAAGGATGATCATTTTTTTGAATTAAGGGACAGTAATAATACACGTAACCCTCCTTCGCATGCTTCCTATTTATATCATATTCCTTTAAGATGTATTATATTTAATATTTAATCACAACATTTTCAGGAACTGTTCTTTTTTTCAATAGAATTTTATCTTTCTAGATTTTGTCTCTGGCTACAAATGGAGAGAAAATCTCTATTTAATGGTTCTCAGCAAATTAAACTAGCATCATGTCCTCTATCTGTCTCACATATAAATTAATGTTTTATACATTTCTTTTTCTAGGTGCAATATCTGGGTGATTTATCTGTTTTGCTGAGAGCTTAAAGTTTTCCCCCCATCATTAACATTATTAGAAGATGTGTCCACCGCTAGGAAAGATCTATACATATCTAATGAGCTGAGGAAGGTTATATTTGGATTGGAAGCTCCAGAGAAAATGGAAATGCTTCAGAGATTTACTGTACAGAAAGCTCTTTTTCTCTGCATGATATCTTAAGCTTTTAGCCCAACTTGGCACTGTGCTGTTGCAAATTTGTCTCTAAGACGAAGAGTAAACCTATATTTTTATTACTGGTGATCTGATAATCTGTTCAAATAGGTCAATAAAAAAACATTCTTATCAGCTAGCCTGACCTTCTGCATTATTCAGACTGTAGAACTTCATTCACCTTCTCCATTAAGCTCGTAACTTCATTAGCTTAGGCTAAAGTAAGTTTTCTAGAAATAGTTCTCCTCAGCGGAAAAGAAACCCAAGATAAGCGCAATACACTTCCCCCTTACTCTTAAAAATTGTTGTAATCTGAACTTCTTTATCAATGATGTTCTCTTAAAGGTTGAGACAGTTTGTAATCAAGATTTGTATTAAATTTTTATTGGGTGAAGTAAACTGACGAAATCTCTGGCTGTCTTTATAAGGTGTGGTTGAGAATTCACTTTTTACTCCAATTCTCATTTGTACAAAGCATGCATTGTTTCTGCCTAAGACTGACAGCCTATTTTCAAATATATTCTTCATATCTTTTGGGCCTTTTCTTAAAAGAAGGTCTGCCAGTTACTAGACAAACTAGTAAAACAGGTTAAGAATTTGTTTTCTGGATTAGGTATAATTATGAAGTCTTCATTAGTCAATAGTTTTTCTTTCTTTTGAAGGCTATATTCCTCCCCAAAAGGTACGCACAGCAGAACTAATACTTTAAAATATATTATTTGACTTTAACATCTTTGACCTTTGCACTCGAGAGCTCCCAGGGCACACAGTAGGGAAGTGGTGGACTGGAAGAGAATGAAATCATAGAGGTTCATTTAATACTGCTTTGTGGTTAACCTTTTTCATTGTAGTGTTAAGAAATGAATAGAACAACACTTCTTTATTAAATCATTTCTTGGCTTCCAACAAGTTGATGTAATTCATTCTTTCTAGTGTTTTATTCCATCCCAATATTTTTTCTTTATTATCTGTTTACTTTGAGTATTACCACTCTTGGAAAAAGAGGAGTTATATTTCCCACATTGAAAGCAGTATAGCAAACAAAAGTGATGATTTTCCTAACCAGACTGAACAACATTTCTGCTCTGAGTTCCATCAAAGTGTATATATATATATATATATATATGTATATACATATATTCTTTCAAGTGAATATATTCATTCTTCTGGGTTTGCAGCAAAAGCACTGAATGCAAATATGGCATAAAATAACTAAAAGGAAAATCCCTCAGGGAGTAGGGCAGTGGGGTGTGAAGTGCAGAAGCATGGTTTCAGGAAGTATTTTTTCAGAAGAATTTCTACAATTTTCTAAAATTGGATTGAGAGCAGATACTCTGAAGATGGGGGGGTTGATATATGAATTAAACTCCAATCTCTGTGACTGTGCCAGGGGAGTGGATTTGGGAATTACACAGACTGTGAAGCCTTCTTCATTTGCAGTAAAAGTAGTGTGATTAGGGTCTGTGTAGTCTAGGCTTTGCTGAACACTGCATTGGCACAGTAATCAGCTTGGGCAAATTTTAGGACAGCAAGACTGCAGTCTTGATCTAAGCTGGTATCTGAATTTGCTGAGGACTGATTCATTCTTCCCTAGCTTCAGACACATAATGGGGGTGCCTAATTCAGAGTGAAACTCACTTAATAGTCACCAGAGACAGCATTGCTTCCAGAAGTCAACCTTAGTCCATATTTCTCTTTCCAGGAATTTCAGAGGAAACATAGGGAAATAAGACTGTTCTCAAAATATATGCCACAGGTCAGCAGGATTAATCTCTTCAAGAACAGTTAATCCACACAGAACCTGCTAGGATCAGTTTATGGTATGTCATGAGAAATTCAATTTTCCTGCTCTGAGAATGATGTAAATTAATGCTGTCTTTGGGGCTTGTTAACTGGCATTTATGCTCATGTCAGAGACCTGTCCTTTTCAACTGAATCCATGTCCAGCTTGTTGTTGCCCAACAGAAGGACAGAATATTCTCTTTAAGCGATTTTGTATGCAAATACCAAATGAATTCCTCAGTCTTAAGAGGGGATATTTACTGTCCTAGCTCTGAAGCCAGCCCAAAGCTTTGTCTTCTTCTGCCCTCTGGCCCACACTAAATGATGCTCTGCTGATCCTTGAGTGTACAGCTCTATAAGGTTAGGCAGAAAGTGGGGAAAGAAGTTCCTTTCTGAGTCCCTGCCTCCTTTATGCCATTGACCACATAGTGACGGGAGATGGCAGCACTTAGGGTTGTCTTAGAGACAGGTAGTGAGCAGGACGTGATGGGTACAGATAGGCTGTGCATTTTATCTGGCTGGGCCTGGGGGCTGTGTGGGGTTGAGCGATGAGGACAGCTGGGATTGATGTGCTTGGGGGTGTGCGGGGTCCCAGAAGGATGTGAGCATGAAGTCCATTGCTGAAGGACAGGAGCCTGCCCCCCACCACGCTTGAGGTGATGGTTTTGCTGACTCTGTCAATCTGCTGCCCAAGGTGAGTGCCTGTGTCTAAGTTAGTCAGTACTAAATCATGATTAGTGACAGGAAGGCATGAATGGTGAGATTTATTACCCATGTTACCTTCCAGGCAAATTTCAGGCTTGGGAAAATAGAGTGGCTGTCAGGGGACTTTCTAAAAGAGTTTTATAAACTGAAATGTAGGGCTGTCTAACAACCTTTTTGTGATCAATATTGCAATGGCCAGAAAGGGAATAAACCCATGAACAAAAACCACACTATGTTATCTTTTCCTGTCTGAATTCCAAAGGTTTCTTCCCTATGCATGTTACTGGGTGTACTGAAAGGAAGCAGTTATGGTCAGAAAGGGCAAGCAATGAGCATAATGAGTACCAAAGAAATAAAATAATTACTGAATACTAAAGAAATAAAATAAATTTGTACATCAGATGCCATTACAGACACCACCACCTCAAGTATGAAGCAGAAAGAAGAAAACTGATCTAGGAACAAGAAACTGCATTCCTGAAAGTGACAGAGTAGCTTAAAATCATTAGAGACAATATCACTTTTATTTTTGTAACTGGTAGCAGCTGAGAATCAGCAGGCTATTTCCAAAAGCAGAGAGGGCCAGGAGAAGGTCCAGTTGGGTATCTGTCAATATGCAATCCTTGTCAGAGGTTCAGCACTGCAACTGAACAACGTCTCTCTGAAACTCTTCTGATGAGAAGACAGATTGCATTAGCTAAACTGAAGGCAGTAGACCACCTCCACTTGTATGACAAGGAAATAGGCTAGTGAAGAGATCTCCAGTCACCTGAGGGTGACAAATCAACCCTCTTGGTAATTGCATGTACCTTGACAAACAGAAAGAACATTTTTCAAGGGCAAGTGAACAATAGAAAGGTGGAGTTGCCTTCCAAAATACCTACTCTTATGGAAAAACTTCTGAAGTCCATCATCAGTAAGGCAGTGGGCGATGGGCATGATAGATATGGTGGTCCACAAAATATAATTTCAGACATCTTAGATGAGTTCATCCAATATCCAATGAATTTTCTTATTGAAAACTTCTGTCCTACAAAGGAAGAAAAAATACAGGAAATTTTGGAATTGGATATTGCAAGATAAATGATGTAAGATGCAGGGTTATGTTCTTGTACAACTTTTGGCCTAACTTCTCTTCATGAGATGAGGTAGCACAGATTATATTGCTTTATCAATAACTCTGTATGTGATAGAGGTCATCTAATCTGTGCTACTTCCTTTCCTAGTGCATTTAAAATGACTAGTCCCATAATGAGAGAAAGAGAGAAGGAAAGAAAGAAGTTTGGAAAAAAACACAGGAGAATTTACTTTGCTTGTATAAACTCTGCCTTAAAATTGGCTTTTCCAAGCTAAATTATAGATCCTCATATACCATATTCAAATTAATAAATGGTAGCTTCTTTTGCAAAGTGTGGCATCGGCTTTCCAGGCATTTGCAATGGCTGCAATTACAGATGACTATATGGCTTATTTTTATAAATCCGTGACCTAACTTAGACTTCATTTGGGCTTAATTTGAGTCAGACAGTTACTGTAACTCAAACACTACATCAGGAATTCAGGAAGCCAGAGGACTTACCCCTACTAGGTAGCAATGTCTGAGACATGCTAAAAAAGACATTGTAAAAAGCTACAACCTTAAACAATTGGATAATAATGCAATTATAATTTAGCCAAACAGGACTGATTAGCAAAGTTAGAGAGTTAGAGGCCATTGCTATCATGGCTATCCTGCCTCTAGGACATCAGATAGTATCTCTATATCTCTTAACTGCAAAAGTTGCATAGAAGAGTATTTATGGTGGCTCCATTATGGTCTCCTCCTAACTTCTCTTTACATTGAAATAAAAGCTCATATGATTTCTCCTTGAACTAGATAATATGCTTTATTTGGCAGAGAAGTACATTGAAATAAAAGCCCGTGTGATTTCTCCTTGAGCTAGATGGTAGCTTTACTTGGAGGAGAAGTATTCATTTTTTTTTAATTTTATTTATTTTATTTTTTTATTTCCAGGTTAGTTTGCTTATAATCTGGTATACTGAGCTCGCTTTTCAGTACCGGTGAGTACCATGCTACAATAGAGAGCAGGGGCATAGCTACATTTATTTAAACTACAAGGCAACTGCATATAGACATGAGAGCATTTTCAAAGCTGGTTTTGGTAGCTCCACATAGTGCTGCCATACATGATATAGACTTACACCTGCCCTGTGCATATAGCCATTATGACTGTTTATACAGTGAGAAATATGACAAATTTAATGGTCACGTATAATAGTGATTGTGGCCCTAGTCCAAATGGCCCACTTAAAAATAGAGAAAGGGAGACTGATTGCAAGTCCCAATTAACCAAATTCTTCACTGCTCCTGTAGGATCAAATATGAACATGTCATTGCACTTTTTGCCATATACCAATCAGGTTATCCATCTAAAACTGCTTGTTACTTTTCACTGTAGAATTATAATAGGAAGAGACTTTTGAAGCCATAACCACTGTCCCTCCTGTAAATCTCTAATTTTAGGAGAAAATAGCCCCTTCAAAATTGCGTTGACTAAGTTAACCAAAATCTGCAGCATACTAGAATTAATAAAAAAAATCCTTCACCAGTGTACAAATTCCTGACAGCTATTACGATTGAAAGAAGCTAATATAAATCCCAGAAGTGCAAGTCTATAGTCTGATCGCAGTCTAGAAAAGATACAGCAAAAAAGACAAATAGCTGTGCAAGTCACATTATATAAGTTTTTCTTTTCTTTCAGCTGTTACATTTTCTGAGTAAGGAATGCTAAATAATACAACTTTGGTTCTTAAACATTTCTCTTGAGTCACATGAAAGGTTAAAAAGCCTAACAACCACCAGTGTCTATAAGCATGCACTTTCCTCATTTAAAATCTACAGATGGTACAGATGGTAAGTCTTCTTCTGCATTTCATTTCTAATTTATGCTTTTTCTTGACAAGAGCATTTTGAGGAGAAGTAACTATTGAAATAACATTTGATAGAAAGGAATAATAGCAAAGTTTCTATCTATGAAGTCATTATTGTACATTTTTCCTAAGAATTCAGTCAACATTAACTTTTTGAAAGGCTTGAATGGGTCACTGCATTGAAGGAAAACAAATTTTGGAATTCCTTCTTGTATTGTCAGCTGTTTGAACATGTAATGACAGTGTTATGAACTGCCATCACAGTAAATACACATCATCACTGCCAAATCGTATGGGATTTAAACCTGCCATAATAATTTTTCTGTAATTACAGAGGAATGTGTAGTGGCTTGTGGAAAGAAAACTGAAACTGGTGACACTAAATGATTTTTCTTTACTTAACTGCTATATTGTCACTTGCCTTTTTCTTTCTTTAACTTTATCTCCTATTTGGTGATTTGTTCATTTAGCTGCACTTAAGACCTGGCGCCACTGGGGTCCCCTGTCAAGCACATAACTCTTGCTCAGAAGCAAAACTTCCATACTAGATGTGCTTTTCAAGCAGACAGACAGATTAATAGACTGATGAACCTGACAAACTGAAATACAGAGGCAGAGATAAAAATTAGCCTGTTTCATAAGACATAAGCATTTTACATAACTACACAAGATGACAAATGCCAGTGTATTAGATTTTAATGGATTAAGGGAGTCACCTCTGTTACCTTTTTATGGCTTTGGTTTTTGTGGCTTTCAGGAAAAATGTATCATAATCATAACCTCTATTCATCTATCACCTAATTAAAGTAGAACTAGAAGCAATGAATTTATTCTCTACAAATCAGATTAGATTTTTTTCTTTAATCTCAATACTCCAAATAACAAATATGAAAAAAGAAAAGAAACAAAGGCAATAGTGGCATTTTTGCGTCCTAGAAAATCAGCACTTGGAAGAAAATATTTATTGAATTACTCTTTCAGGATTCTTACTGTTATACTAATATGATTGGCTTCCTTTTTCCTAGTTGCTGCTTAGTCCTTTGAAGATGTTTTCTTAAGATCTATGTCATGTTTCTTTCTCTGCAAAGCAAAGGAGAAGATATGGTAAACACATTTTGATTTTTCTCAATAAGAAAGTAATCTCATTTTATAAAGAACTCACTATATAAAAACATACTTAACTCCAAATCAAATTTGAAATGTATACTTCCATTGGCATTATTTATATAAATATATATATACATGTATGCTGTGAATATTTTAGAAACTACATGTGACTTGGGGATGCATAGCTACAGAACTGTTATCCTTCACATAAACAAGCTGGCATATTTGGTATTCAGACTATATTCACAGGTAAAGCTTAAAACTGTTTTCTAAAGCTTAAAATGCTTAAAACTGTTATCGAGCTCCTTTTTGTTCTTTTCCTTTAGTCACTCTTGTCAACTTTGTCATTCATTGACATATTTTGATGTCTTCTTAGAATAATCACCCTAGAAAAAAGTTGGGAAAAAATATACTACAGGATATCTTCATAATCCTTAAGCAAGGCCAAGAGTAATAATAAAAAATAAGAACATTCCTGTTTCCCCCCTCTTTCCCCTCCCCTTTTCAAACAACACAATGCTTGTTAGTATGCATCAAGACAAAATGAAAAATGAGAATAACTGTCTTATATAATCTTTTGGGTGAGTTAGAAAGGATTTTCTGGGTTATTTTCTTCTTGCTGTCTTTTTCCCATCCTTTCTGGACAATTGAATCAAATTGCACTGATATGCTACTTTGACAAATCAAAGAATAGAGATTTGTATTATGATTGGATGACTTATATTTTATGGTAATAGCTGAATGCCATGTAAGTTGGAATAGCAATATTTTGTGAGTAGGCAGTCAGGAGACTTAACTATCCAGGAGACTTAGCTTAAACTCTTACAAACTCTTACTTACTTAGTTTCAACTAAGCATATTGCAACTGCCTTTATCATACAGGGATGTGATTCATGGAAGAAAAAAAAAAAAGATGAAAGAGATTAAAGATTTGGAATATATTAGAAAGCATTCAGACATTCAGAATAGCTTCCTTCCACAGTCACTGACCAGAACATTTGTTCTTGACAAGTTTGGAGAGTGCTTTGGCCTGTGGATGAGCTAGTTGGATGACTTGGGTGCTTTGTGGTGAGCCCTGTGCTCTACACCTGCAGAAAATGACAGGCAAGGCTACTTTGGCGCCTTCAGGCAGCATCTCCCATTCCTGAGATTGCTATGAAAAAGAGCTAGTTAGAAGTTAAAAGTGAATAGTTTGCATAACGTACTGGATATTTGTACCTTTTTTTTCCTTCAAAATATGACTTACATCTCATTATCTTAGGAACTCGTTAATGTGGCAAAGTCGTAACAAGATCCCCGCTGGCAGGCAGCTAAGTTATAAGAAGAATCATATTGAGTGTAAAAATTCAAAAACAAATAAAAACCAAAACCAAAACCAATGTTTACAACAACAGTAATTAGCCTTTGGAAAGGACTATCAAGGGAAGTGGGGAATTCATCATTGCTTGCAGTCTTTGTGAAAAAAGAGTACTTCAAAAATCATATTTGCCAATGCTCGCAGTTTTTATGACAAGCCTTGTGATGTTTGGTAGATTATGTGTTGTACCAGCTCCCATGTTTATTGGAAACTCTCAGCTTTAATTTCACAAAGCAGCATTTGTAACCTTCTCAAAAGCATACCAAACACTCAAACCAAAAAGCTCAAAAGTATAAGCCAAGTGAAGCTTCAGTACTGAAAAAGCAAAAAAAAAAAGATATACAAATGTTTTTAAAACTCCCAGGAGTTTTAATTTCATTCCATGGTTTCTCCCCTTAACTTATTCTTGAAGCTTTGGAGTTGTCAGCATTGTAAAAATGGTTTATAGTGGTTCTACACATTTCTTAGCTTTCTCACGTTCACTTCATAGAGTAGAGAATAATCTTTCTCCATGAAACCTTATGACTACAATATTCTGATGCTTTATTCTGGTCTTAAAATTCCTCAGTTAAAGAACTATGCATTAAAATGGAAAATTTCTTGTGTCTCCTTTTTCTGGGAACTAATTAAAGTCTGTAATTAAGACACAAAAATTGATATCATGTTACTAGTGCAAATATATGCATGAAAAATAAATTTGTCCTTATTTCTGTCTCACTATCAGTCCTTGACTAATGCCTACCCCTAGCCTAAAACTTTGGTTGTGTCAATGCCAGGGTATTTAAAATGGTGTTTTTCTCATTTTCTCTTTGAGGTTTGAAGTAAAAACATGCACCTCAGTATCTTACTGATTGCCAGAGGACCTCTGCCGCTGCACCAGCTATCACCTGAAGGCTGCATGATGCCTCCTAACCTATATGATGCCTGCTCTTCACTTGGCCTTTGAAGCTCAAACAGGAATACACTTTGCTACAATTTGCATATAAGAGAGGGTTTGCTAGGGACCGGGCACAACTATGAGGATAAAAAGTACACTGTTTTTATTTAATTCTTTTAAATGGTCCTTAAATCAAATAAGATAAATAAATATGCATATATGATACCTGAAGTGGACAGCACAGTCACAGATATTTATAGAAGAAATAGATGAAGAAGTAAAAGAAAAAAATATTTTAGTTTACTTTGCTAAGGTATCAGAAAGTCTCTCTGACTTTTTACACAAACAGATATGTTGCTAAAAAGTCTTCTGGAGTGACTGAATCTTAGATGACTAATCCATTATTTCTTCATTTTAGTCAAAAATGTAACAGCTATGTAACAGTACTACATGAAAGATAACTTGAAAGTTACCACTTTCAAAGTGATAGGCAAACTGAACTAGGCAAACTAGGCAAAGAAACACTGAAAGTAATGGGTGTATGAGACTGTGTTCACAAATAAGGTAACTAGAAATATAAGTAATTGGTCACAGTCTAATTCATTCTGTTAGAACATACAGATGCGTAACTTAAACCTGTAAATAGGTGTCAGGGACAACTGACTGAGAATATTCCATATAGAGCTTTCTTTCAGCTGTTGCCTTTAGTTCATTCTGAAAACAAATTATTTTTCAAATTATGCTGTTATGAATGCCCTGTGACCTTTATCAGTGCCAGAAGTTTCGTAATTTTCCAGAACGATGGCACTTAAATGGGACTTTCCTAAACTTCCTGAAGCACCTGTGTCTGCAAAATTTCTTGGGAAATTTCATATGAGGAAGTTGACTTGTGGTATTTTGACGCTTTCATCTCTAGAGCTGAAATATAATATAAATAATTCAAAGCTGAGTTAGGCTTTGGTTCCTAGGGCTTTGAACCTTGAGGTTGTAGTGTACATTTAGGAGGCAAATACTCATAGCGAATCTTGTTTTAGTTTAACTTGTTTATTCACCCTAGTTGTTGTGGGTCGTCTTGAAGGTTGTTTAGTAATTAGTCTGGGAAATGAAATTCTGGAACCAGGCACAGAATGAACCAACTATGATGGAAATGAAGCATTGGTGGTCAGAATTTAATACACAGATGTATGTCCCTGGAGTGGGTCAGACTCCAAAAGCTCTCCATGTTTCTGGACTGGTTATTGAGCACACTAATGTATAATAGGTGTGCTTTGAAATAATTTGCCGTCTTGTAACAGCATTATCATCTTGTACCCAGGTGTGTTTAAAGATGATGATTTTTTGGAAGACTAAATCTTGATTTTATGTCAGCTTCAAAGGATAATTATTGTTTTTTTTCCTTCTTCTATAATACGAAATAACTAAACTATGTGGAAATGCATGGATCACTGTGACTTCAGCTTTTATAGAAAATCTATATCTATGGACATTGATGTATCCTTTGTTATACAATACAATTACTTCATGGTAGTTTTATTAAAGGTAAACTGTATTTTACTTATGTAAAGAAAAAGACTACAAAAGAACTTTTGTTTGAGATATAATTGATTTGTTGGAGGTCAGCCTCCTCCTTAAGCCCATTTTGATTGATTCACCAAAGCAGGATTTTTCAAGTAGGAGGTAAAGGAGGACTGAAAAAAAAAATCAGCCTGCTTTGCATTAATAAAATACAATATTATGGTGGGCATAACTTTGTGCAAGGTCAGTGTCCTGTGAGGTCAAACTGTGATGCCATTTTTCATAGAGAGTAGTGTCTTACCCACTAAAAAAGAAGTTCAAGTGGACCTACACACATTGCCAAGTCCTGGAGATCTTCTTAGGCCAATGTCCTGATGATCATCCTGGCAAAATCCCAATGCTATTTTAAGGCATGTTTAGCTATGCACAAGTAACTCCTCTCTCCTCTGTTGAATGTGGAACTCAGACGTCTGGACTGATGAGGGGTTATAGAGCACCCTCCCAATAGAGAGAACCACAGGGACCAGGGACGAACTTCAAGAAACAAATACTGTGCTGAAAAATACTTGAAATTGTGAGCAATGAGAGATGTCAATAACTAATTCTTCAGTTAAAGATTTTTAACAGATGACCCACATCCTGTGAAGTTAACCACGATAATGGATGTGATTTGAAATGTGTTTTACTGGCCCCTCATTTTACATTTTCCTTTCTTATTTAATTTCTATATACAGCACAACATATGCAGGTAACGCCACCACTTCATAGTTGAATGAAGGGCAGGGACCTTGTTGCACTGCAGCAGGACTGGCCCAGAAAGCTAAAAGTTCCTTCAGTCCTTCATTTCCTCTCTGCAGTTCTGCAAAAACAAGATGCATTGCTACATGCTTAAATTTATTCTTTGGGTTACTGGACGTAGTGGGTTCACTGTGGGTAGAACATTTTGAAAGAAATAGTTCAGGTTTCCTGTAAGATGAATTCCAGCTACTGGAGTCAGATATTTTTGTCAGTTGGTTGGTTCTTGACTTTCCAGAAGTTATTT
This sequence comes from Microcambeva ribeirae, assembly GCA_035222435.1. Taxonomy (NCBI): domain Eukaryota; kingdom Metazoa; phylum Chordata; class Actinopteri; order Siluriformes; family Trichomycteridae; genus Microcambeva; species Microcambeva ribeirae. The sequence goes on along the minus strand of JAYECN010465851.1, from coordinate 9,589 downwards.
ATGTATCGTATTTTATTCAGCAGCCTCTGGTCATTTAGGGCTATTAGCTTTCTATAGATGAGCACATATACCTATAAAAAGCACAAGAAGGGAAAAAGTTAACAAGTGAGCATTAAATGGCACAATAAAGGGTAATGAGGTATGCTCACCTGGGATAAAAGCCCTGTGAGAGGTTTATAAATGGAAAGTGGTTTAAACTACCTTGCCCATTAGTAGGAAGCAGTAAAATGTCCTCAGGAAGAAGGTCTGGAGGAATCCGAAGTTGTTGGCACTTGGAATCTGCTCTGTTCATCCTTAGTTATCACATAACAGGGTATGAGTGGTCATGACCTAATTTCAACAGACACATAACATGTTTCTTTTCTTTTTGTCTTTTTTTTTTTTTTTTTCTTCTCTAGCAGCTAGCAATGAGCCAAATAAGAGCGCAGCAGCTGCAGGCACATCCAGCTGCAAGTCATCTACTATTTGAATTGAGAGAATGGCCTTAGCCAGATGATTTATTTGATAGACTACAGTCTCTTTTATGACTTGAATATCATGTGTGAGACAGATTGGTGTTTCCTCGTATTTATGTTGTTGCTTGATAAAAGAGAGATTTTTGTTTATGTATTTAAGTGATTTATTTCTTGTAGCTCTTTTGTACCTTGCATTTCTCCATGTCTGGCACATGCAAATATCTCTCTTATTCTTGATGGATTTAGTTCTGCCACGAATATTCCAGGAATTCTTACACTGTTTTTTCCATTGTTGCTACTCTTATATTCATATTTAAATATCATTTTTTTTTCTGCTTTTCATTTTCACAGAATCACAAAATCACAGAATGGCTGAGGTTGGAAGGGACAGCTCAAGATCACCTAATCCAACATCCCTGATCAAGTAGGGTCACCTACAGCAGGTTGCCCTAGACTCTGTCTGGGTGGCTTTTGGATATCTCCAAGGATGGAGACTCCACAACTTCTCTAGGCAACTCTATCCAATGATCAGTTGCCCTCACAGTATAAAAGCTTTCCTTGGATTTTCCTGGGAACTTCCTGAGTTTTGACTTGTGCATATTGCCTCTTGTCCAGTCACTGGACAACCATGGAAGAGTCTGGACCTATCCTATTCAATCCTTTCTGATATTTAGAAATCATTTCATAAGTCTTCTCTGAACATCACTTACCTGTATTTGTTACCTTTTAAAAAATTTCTAAAGAAATAACTGCAGTAAGACACATGGTCTTTTTGGCTTCCTTTACTTTCAGTCCTTCAAAAACGCATCATTCCTGTAACGTCATTCAGGAAATAAAGCGAATAGAAGTGAAAATAATAATTCCTGAATGGCTTAAACTTTGTCATGTTTGGTCTCACCTGTACAATAGATTTATCAGAACTGTTCCTGAAGATTTTTGTTGTTTTTTGAAAATGCCAAGTCTCATAGGTTAGATCGTTTCCAATATTATTATTTCCTACTAGAGCATTCAGAAATACAGATTTGATGTGTTTTACTTTGTTCATTTTTTTTTAAAGTGGATCCTCTTTGGTTTATAAAGTAATGATTACAGTTAGGGGCAAAATTTTCTAGACTTGACTTCCTCATAATGTTGTTTGTGTGAGATTTATTTCACCAGCTTTAGAACTGTGAAAGCTAGGCATTAGTTGCTCCAACTCTCCACCTACTTCAAACACCTTTGTTCAAATTCTAATGTTTCTATTATCTTTGAGGGTTCATGTTTCAAATGATTTCCACAGCTATATTCATTTCCAAAATTCTAAGAAACCAGCTCTTTCTCACTGGATCTATTGTACTAGGCAAAATTCTGTGAACTGTTAGAATCCATTCTTATTCAAGAACATTTTAATTGATTTTCAAATTTAAGACTTTACAGGGTTCTAAAACTTCATAATGAGAACTGTGTTGGAGCAAGAACTTCTAAATGACTGAGAAGCTTTTCAGTACTACCTAAGCGGCCCTAGACATTAAAACCATCTCTGCTTGGAATTTGGCTGGAATTTGAGGATTAAGTCATTTGTCTGAACTCCTAGAAACTAGAAATCTGTCTGCCTCTGCTTTGACCAAGTTGTTGGGTATCTGGAGATCTCAGCTGAACACTGCCATTCCTTTACAAAATGTCTGGTCTGTCTGAGAAGTCTAACACTCACTGTGTATGTGCTGTACGGTAGATCTGATGTCTCTGGAAGGATGCTATATACAATGCAGCGCATCAGAAAAATCCCAATAAGCTTGTTCTTCCATAGGATTGGACAAAGCAAGAATTCCAGGGCAAAATTACCCCAGGGAAAGACTTCAGGTGGCACCTAAACAGGTTTTTGCCTCTGGCATTGCTTGACTTTGAACAAGAGTATGCGTGCCATCAAAACTTATGTCTTTCTTCCCCAGATATCACTTTGTTTAAGAAAGACTCTCTCCAAAAAAAAGAAAATAAGCCATACTTTTTTCTTTCATCACAACTACAGTGACATTACTGTTAGCATCAGATTATATTTCAATGTGCTTTTTTTTTTTTTGGCTTTGCTCAATTTTGTTTAGTTCATCCAGTTTGTTTTTGCTCCCTTCAGCTTTGCTCCAGCTTTAACTTAACTGCTTTTATTTTCTCTCCTCACTGTAGGTTTTCCTAAATGTTTTTTTTCCTCTGGGTTATATTTAGTTTTAACCCTCTCTACCTATTCAATGTGACACAGAAAGTCAAAATTAAAATACTATAGAACATTCTCTGTCATATAAATATTGTAATATCTGCTTAACAATATTTTAAAAAAAAGTTACATATGCATGCTTCTCAGAAAATGCTGCATATATTATCTGTTCTCAAATCCTGGATGGACTTTCCTGTACAGCTTGAAAACTCTTTTGGGAAGGGGTTGTCTCTTCCAGACAGTACCTATCCTAAGGGATTGGGTACTTCTGAGAATGCTAAAAGTTACCATTATTATTACTGTAAGGAACAGGGTGGGATTTTTAGATTTTGTCTCAGCTGGAGAAGAAGAGTTTCTGACAGAGGCATAATACCAGTCTGTGGATAGAAGTGTGGTTTAACTTATTATGGCAGTTCTTTATGCCTTAGAGCTTTAAGAACAGGTAATATTTAAATGTGCTCATCCCTTTCCAGAAGATGGATGCTACTGGCTGCAGTCTCCAGAAAAATCCTTGTGAAGATCACGGTTACGTTTTGCATGTCGATAATACTGTGTACCAGGCTTGTCCTAGCCTGGGAAAGCAGTTTAGCTCTAAGCCAAATAATAATATTTTACTTGGTTCCCCTGTAGCATCTAATTCTGTAATTCTATGCAAATGGCAATCAAGTCTTTGAGGAGCTCTGCTAAAAGCTGACATTTTATATAGCACCATATATTTGCTGTCTCTTTTTTCTTTTTCTCTGTATTTATGCTATTGCTGCACTTCTGAATGCCTCGGTAGGTTATTTTAAATACAGCTTTTTAAAATTCTCATCTAATACTTCTAGTTAGCATTCAGCACTTTTATGGAGAGTGTGAATTACACATGATGTGAACCAATAAAGATTTCATTCAAAACCCTAAAATGAGCATTTTTTTTGATCATTCAGGGATGAGACAATAAAATCACGAATAAAAACAAAATATCATCCCAATGAGAATTGCTTATCACCAGCCAGAACATTTTGCTGACTAACCCATGGGGGTAATGGCTGACAAACTTTACTTGAAATCTGTCACTTCTGCCATTTCCTGCATGGCTGCAGAGTAAATCACAGACAATAAGCAGAAGCACCGGGCTCAGTAAATCACTGCAGCACTTCTTGAGCACTGTAGCAAAGAGACAAGAGACAAGTTTGTGTCATGTCACTCTACATCCCAAATGTGGACAACAGTCAATTAGATTTTATATCTATATATTGTACTGAAGCTTTACTGTTCTGTCCATAGTGGGATACTAAGCATAGTAGGTGCTTATTTTTACAGGTAGGCAATAAAAGCAAAAGCTATTATTTCAGATGTTTCTCCGCATTTCTCTTAGAGCTTGGCTGCATTATGATTTCCCAGCAGTTTCAGAGATAATGTGTGTCCACACTGTCAGGAAAGGCACACAATACCTGTGAGGCAGACCTGTTTTTGTGTGGGTGTCTCCATTATAAATGTCATGATGTTCAGTGCCTGATACCTGGGCTGTTTCTGAATTTGTAAGATTGTATGATATTTTATTATATTTTATCATTTATTTATTTCCACAAATAATTTTTAAAGTATAATCCTTGTCTGGTGTATGCAAATAGGGAAAGTCATTTTATTTCATAAGGAATGTTTCAATGGGTTCAGTAATGAAACCTGATAAAGGAGTTCAGAAGTTTATATTTGTGAGGAGGATGCAAAATGGTTGTGGTGGTTTTCAGAATGTCAGATCCCAGGTTGGCCAAATAGGGCACAATCTCATCTGCCGGCTTCATCACAGGGCTCGTGGCAATGTCTGTGAAGCAGCAGCAGGGGGTGTGGTGCTGATTCACATTTGGAGAAGCAAGGTGAGGATATTCCCTAGAAATAAGGGGAAGGACACTATCCTTTCCTAAGGATAGAGTTCTTTACTAGATAGTGCCTGTCTGCAAACAGGCGGAAAAGAGAGAAGGGGAGAAGAAAGGAAATTTGCTCTCTGACTCATGCAGGGAGAAGGATGTCCATGTATGTCACACAGTGGTATTGCAAGAAGAGGATAAAATCCTCTACAGATTAATATACATGACTTGCAGCTCTTCCTCTAACATGTATCCTTGCATTCTGGTGGATGTTACATCTCTTTTTTTGAGCATGCTTCATTTTATGCCATTGTTGGTCATTCAGTAGGCTTTTCATATGAGGACAGTGCTTTTCATTATTCCCTTTCCCTGTACACATGCTTGCAGATTGTTAGGTAGCAATGAACCTTTTATTTTCAGTAAGCTTTGGAAAATCAGGGGAATTCTACTTATATTTTGCTAGGTAAGAGAGAGTAAAATAGATCTCAAGCCAGAAAATATTTATCCTTTTCACAACTTTTCAAGGGCAGAAAAGTTCAAAGAACACTGAATTGACTTATTGACTTTGTGGGCCAGAAATGAAGATGGTCCTAATTGTAATGTCCCTGCTATCTTCAATCTGTGTGTTTGTTCCTGTTATTTGGGCTAAGTCTCTTCACACATGCTATGAAGGAAGAGTCACCTTGGCCTCTCCCTGAGGATGCCTGACCATGGAGTCAAGCACATATTGGTCTGTCAGGACTATGAGACCTATCCCAGCCGGATACCTTGTTACTCTCCTGGTGCCATAGTTTACAGCAGGAGAAAGCCCAGACCCACAAGCACAGAGGAAATCTTGGTGGGCTTCAACAAATCCCCTTATCTAGAAGTTTGGGAGGTCTTTGAATAACTTAATCAGATTGACTTTGGGTGGACTTAATCAGGATGCTAATGGATTGGAAGGCTCTAGAGCCTGTACTTTTTCTTCGTCAAATGGAAAGACTCTGTAGAATTTGGTAACAGCTAAATTGTAGGTTTCTATAAAAGTGAAATAAGATCCTGTACACATTATATGGGAAAGGTGTATATATAAAATCTTACTTGTTTGCTGAATGTTTGTAAGCATGAAGCCTTACACACAGCAGATTTTAATTTCTCCCCTTGAAGTGATAGTAGCTTGATACTGGTGCAGTAATTCCTGATTAGAACAAAATTACTGTAGAATTACTGAAAATTACCAAAAACCTTTTCATTCTTATGAATGTATACATTCTTTATTGTACAAGATTGTTAGAAATAGTGGTCTACTTTAAAAATACACCTTTAAAATAATAATAATAATAAAAATCTATTATTGGTGGCATTATAGTTCATGCATATTTAATATTATTTTTTATTCTTTTTATTTATTTTTTAATATGAGCTCATTTATTGTGCTAACGCAATATTCCTGTAGTACACTGGAGCCACCTGGTTGTCAAAAAAGCCGACATTAACCACACACCGTGGTTTCAAAAGAAGACTGTATAGTGTGCCAGTAACGAAGATAGGAAGGTCATACTAATCCTGCTATGAAAAATTGAGACAATTTAATTTTAAAAACAACTGTAGCCTTTACAAACAATGCACTATTATATGAATTTTAGTCTATCATAATACACAGATGCAGTTCTGGGACATAATGGTTTGCCCTGGACTCTCTGGATGTGGCACACTGCCAGCAGGCTTTTGCTCTCCTAAATTAAACATGCTCAGGTGCTGTTAAGTTTACAGGGCACTAAAAGTTGTTCAGCAGCATAATCTGAAGAGGTGGGGAAAATAACATGAGACCTGTGAACAACATGAGACCAACCCAGCTACTACTCTGCCGTAGGCCTTGGATAAAGTTGGTCAGGAGCAGCACTTTCAGATGGGACTCTGGCCGCTTGCCATGCTCTGCCCTACATTGCAAAGGATTTTCTTGTATGTCTGACATTAATGTGATTTGTCTTGCCCCACAGATTGCTTGGATATATTAAATTTTCTGTACCGAGGACTAAAAGCTCAATTTTATTGTCTGCAGAGTCCTTTTTCTTCTTCATAGAGAAGCTTCTCTTCATTTCACTCTGATGTTCTGACACTTTTCCTGACCAAGAACTCAATGTCAGCTTTGCACCTTTACCTGCATAATGAATACTTATGCCGGGAATTTTTAAAGATGGTAAAAAGTTAAATAAAATGATGCTTGTGCCTGCACATGCTCTTCTTTATAGAAACACTCTGCTTTTTCTATCGGTTCCCAATTCTCCTGATTTTATTATGATCCTAATGTGATAGAGGGTTTGATTATACCTGTCAAACCTAGTTTACTCCAAGGGAGTTCCTTCAATGGAATTACCCTGGATTTATACCATGTACTAGAGTTCAGGATTTCTGTTTCATATCCTCACAGGTGAAGACAAAAAGATAGTACTATGTCTTTTTAAGAGAGAAATTATTCTAAAGAAAGACATTCCTACCTGCTATTTATAGTTCTGTTTTCTTTGAACATTCATCTGTGACAGAAATAAGGAACAGGAATGAAGAATAGTTACATTTTAACTTTGACTGAAATAATTGTTACCAGAAATCAGCTTGAGCTGTCATCCTTTGATATGTCTATGGAGTGATGGGATCAAATATTTTCTGTAATTACACTCAGCAATTTTAGGTTACTATTAGCTAAATTTTGTTATAGTTTGTAACATTATAGAAAAATAATAAAGTACTTTTAAGAAACCCATTCTGGTCTTGCTCAAAATGGAGTAGACCATTTGAAAGTAGTGGAACTACGTTAACTTAAGCTTAGTGTTTTTTAGAGTTTTTCTCAAAATCATTTGCCAATGTGTTACTACAAGGCAACTTAAAAAAATAGAGAGGCCTTTGCTACCCTTTAATCCTCTAAAAAAGAGGCCAAACGACATCCCTGCTTTTGATGCACTGTCCTTGCTTGCCCCTGACAAGCTGCATCTATTTTAACATTCTGGTTTGGGACAAACGTATATTGCTGAAGCGAATCCTCTGATTATCCCCCCTTGATTTGCTTTGTTTTGGTTACCAGGAATTCTGGGCAAGTATTTATAACATACTTTCTAGAGGGATTCCTACACTGGAAGTTGTCACCCCCATTGTGCACCAAATGTGCTCCAAACCTCAGTGAGGATATAAGGATCTCTACCAACAACAGGTCCTGTGCCTGGACCAGCGGCTGGTCCTGTGGCTTCCAACTCAAAGCTGGGCTTCTCCGGCCAGGGAAGCAGATAATATCCGTGACACCGTGACACCCCTGAACTGCTGCCCAGGGAAGATATAGAGTCCTCAGAACCACTTGCATCTGTTTACGGCTTCTCTTATGTTCCTCCAAATTACTTGCCAGTATAGATTTAGCTTTAAAATGATAGCAGTAAATTGCTGATACATTTCAAAAGCATCTAAATGAAACCCAGGACTTTCAATGAGACTCAAAAGCTTTCATGCACGTCAATATCTTCCTTCCCAAACAATTAAATAAATTACATACCTTTATTAAGCCTCTGAATAGGAGACCTGTGACAGAGGTAAGGAATAGGTAAACAGATTTCTATCAGCATTAACACACAGCTACTCTGAGATGAATCTCAGAAGCTGCTTAGTGGCACAAAACAACTGGCTCAGCAATATGCACCAGGAGCTGAAAGGGGAACCTAAAAAAACATTTCACTTGAGTGGGAATTTAGCCAAGACATAACAATTAATGCTGAAGTTAACAATCCTAATCTTAGGGAAAATGCCACAGAAGTTTTAATAAACTTGAAGAGCATGCTGGCTTTCTATCTCATCTGGAAGAGATTTCAGTGCTGCAACAACAACATGCTGATCTTGAGGGGATCCAACTGAAGGATTCCATTGACCTAGTCTCAATATGAGCTTATTTTATTTGTAAAAGCTCAGAGAAACCCAGGTCGAGTGGCTAGGAAAAACAGATGAGTGTATTTACATGTGTATTTTGTGTATTCTCACAGATGAGATGCAGACTTACAGAATATGTTATGCATTTCAGATATATTGAGGAAAGAACAAAAACCAGATGGATAGCAACCTGGAATTATCACAGAAAAAAAAAGGCATAAATCCATTTCAATTAAATGAAACCAGGATTTAAATAAACTTCTAACAATTTCCCCTCTTATTTAAGAAACACTCATTTACCAATCTTAAACACATTGGCTCCTATAACAAAGCTCCCTTTGACTTCTTGGGCTCATGATTTGACCCTACAATTCTGCTAATTTGGGTGATTCCAATTTTAATTTGCCGAGTTATTCCTTTGAACCTCACCTGTCCGTCTGTATTAGACATAATTGGCAAGCGTACAATAAGCAGGATGCAAAAAAGCTGATACTTGACTTCAGTATTCTGTAATTAGATTAGACTGCATCCTACTTTGAAAAAAAATGATTATGCTGCAGCCTGCAATTTTCATGGAATTTCTCTGGACTGTGCTACTTACTGTTACTGTACATAACTGCAGTATGATCTGAAGCCTGACACCTGTAGCTGAACGGCAATTTCCTTTTTTCCTGTTTTCATCCTATAGCCATATTATTATAATACCAGGTTTATATGAAGCAGAGTAATTTCATACTCTCTATATAACTAAAATTAAAACATTTTATACTGTACATTTTAATACTATATTGTCATACTCATTGCTGTATTACACTAAAATCGTAGAATCGCAGAACAGCTGAGGTTGGAAGGGACTTCTAGAGATCTTCCAGTCCAAGAAGAGACTCAAGCAGAGACACCTAGAGCATGGGGCATAGGGTCACATCTGAGCGGGTTTGGAAGGTCTCCAGAGAAGGAGCCTGCACAGCCTCTCTGGGCAGCCTGTGCCAGGGCTCTGTCGTCCTCACAGGAAAGAAGTTCTCCCTCACATGGAAGTGGAACTTCCTGTGTTTTAATTTACACCCATTACCCCTTGTCCTGTTACTGGCCACCACCAAGATGTGGCCACCACTGATTAATATATTTAAAGCATACCTCCCATTTAGGTAAGACCGTGTGATATTTCATACTTTGATGTGGAAAAAAAAAAAAAAAAAAAAAAAAAAAAAAAGGAC